>JAWQRJ010002134.1:0-14131 GCA_033557515.1 Diorygopyx duplodentatus | reverse complement strand
GTATTAGAGAAATAAATCTGACTTTATCTATGTAAACAGAGTACATAGATAAAGGTAAATAATTCACCTAAAATTAGACCTATAATACCCGGTAGAGATATAATACTAGCAAAATCAAGGGCTACGTATAAACCAATGTATACAGCAACACCAAATATTTCATCATACCCCAGAATGAACTATCCAAAATAGGGAATATAAAAAAGAGCTGTATATCATCCAACCTATTTTCAGAGACAACGCTTTACCAACTTCAGCGGTGGACGAAATCCGATGATTCCACCACCACAACAAAGACAAAATGTCAACACAAGACCTTTTGTACAACAGCCAAAACCATTTTATTATCAACCCCAATTAAACCATCCACGTCCAAAACTCAATATTTTTTCAAAAAACTATCCAAGACCAATGGATATTGACGCATCGCAAAGTAAATTATGAATGTTACAAAACAAAGCTAGACAACATATGCATAATATTGAACATTATCAAACAGATTCAGATAATAATGAAACACCCTTGCAATCGCAATATTATGAATCAATCGAAAGCGAAGAAGAACAAAATTTTTAGGTGGAAGTCGAAGCTAAGAGGGGAAGAGTTATATGCACACACGCCTGAGATAGAGGACAAACCCAAGGAAGATGCGAACTCAGCGCAAAGATATGCAAACTCAGCACGAAGATACAGAAAGAGTATAAAAGCCGGGAAACGTTCCGATAAACATTTCTAAGATGTTGATTCTCATTTAAGTTTATTTCATAAAAAAATTCAAAACTACATATTTATTCATTTTAACCTTTCAAATATAAAACAGTAAATAAAATTTAATAGTTAAAAATATATATCTTAATACTAACTAAATATATAACTTTAAATATATAACTTAATCAAATTTGAACCGATTCCCATGATCTTGGATGCGTTGAACTCGGATTTTAGAGGGATTTCAACAAAATAAGACAAAAAATCCCTTATAACAACATTTTCTGAATACTTGTTCTTAACTTCAAAAAATTCAAAAATATCGTAAAAAACTTTCCTCGAGCTTATCGGAACCAGTTTTGCTCCTAAGTGGAAAACAAAGCCACCGTTAGAAAGGTCTCTTCCTCGTTTTCACAATGACATAGGTCAGAACCTTTTTACCATTAGAGGCCACATTTAAATTAGGCAGTAATAAAGGAGGCCGCATACGTTAATATGCCTATAAATGCAACTTTTGTGAAATTATTATAGTTTTTGTACAGTTTTATCAATTTATTGCATTATATCGAAATAATACAAAAAGAAACCTTGTCATTTATTTATTATTTAACTATAAAATATTTTTGTATTCATATAAGGGTAATAACTTGTTATAACATTAATCCGTAATTTTTTTTAATAAACTACATATTTAAATACCACTTAAATAAATAAAAATAATAAAGTAGAAGTATTTTTAAATAAATTTATTACATTATAAAGAAATACTGTAGAAAATTAATTAAAATTAATTATTTTTAAAAAACTAACACAGCAATAATACGTAAAATAATTTTAAAATCCGATGGAATATTTAAGTTAGTGGGATATTTTTCATTTGTTTCTTACTTGAAAGTAATTCTATATTTGGATCAAGCTTCGTAGTACATACCTTCGTATACATATTACATAATTTTTTGAAGACATGTTTCTTTTCATTTGACGGGTCAAAAATGCTGATTGTAGATCTATGTATTTTATTAATCGAGTCATTGTTATTAAATAATATTCTCTCCACCATATAAACTGGGAAATTGTTTTCAATAAAAACAGTATTTAATTTAGTAAAATTAGCTGCATGAAACTCAGTATTGCAGATCTTCAGAGTTCTTTTTTTAATTTTTTTTCATAGAATATTGATTTTATGCTGCAAGAATGGCAGGAAAAGAAGTTGATGTAACCTGTATCCTGAAAATGGGGGTTTAGTGTACCGATCTATTATAATAGTGTAATCATCAGATCTTATTAGTTTAGTATCCAGAAAGGGTACGAAACCACCTTTGTCCATCTCTACCCTAAGTCGTATGTGCTTATCGACACTGTTAAATATCTGTACAGTTTTTTAGGTAAGGCAGTAACAATATCATCAACATTTTTTTTTAGAAAGGGCACTTTGAAGTGTAACTTAGGGATGACATCATCCAAAATATAATCCATCACTATGTTAGCTAGAATGGGACTGATGGGAGAACTCATAGGTGATACGAATTTTTTACGATAATTTACCCCATCAAAGGAGAAATAACTGTTAGTAAGAATGAATCTTAGACAATCTAAAAAAGTAGTTAAGTCAAGTAAACAGTGAGGTTTGATGTAACTCCATTTTATCTCAATAATTTCCAATACTAAATTTACTGGGATATTAGTGAACAAGCTGACAACATCAAGTGAAACTATAATTTACTCTTATTTATTCCAATTAATTAAGAGTAATACCAGTGGGGTGTGGATCTGAGGTTAGATAACAACTGATTCGCTAGCATTTTAAATTTCAAACTCAATACATTTTTTTTTTTCAAAAAACGTGTTTGTAACGCTTATTCGTAACGAGTTTATCCTTGTTCGCAATATGGTCAGGATTTTTTATTGTTAAACATGTGCTCGTGAAGTATTGTCCGTTTTGTTATTCGTTCGTAATTGTTTAGAAAAATTTTAATGTATCTTATTCCTCAACTGAGTATATTTTCTGAACTCACAAATTGTAAGTAACCGTATGTTTTTTTTGTTTTTAAGATTTTTAATTAAAATGTTTTATTAATTGTTCCACATGTTCCATTGTAGTTCTGCTCTGATGAAGGTGAAAAAATAAACACCAAAATATTAGCATGAGATAAAGAGAGTTTATTTTATTCAACCCCGATCCTTATCCCCAAATAAAAATTGCGACATTACTGTTCACGATCAAAAAGAAACGTTGCAACGTAGCAACGTTGGCCCAGGTTGCGTTAGTTTCGGTACGACCCTCGTAATGGATTTTCAAATATTTATGTATAAAAATAAATGTTCTAGTTAATTTGCCATCGTATCTGTTTCGATCAATAGTTTGTAAGGTGTGTCCAAATTTGGGACACCGCAGATATTCGATAGTTTACTGAATCATTCATGTACGATAACGTATTATTACTTATTTGGTAATTTATAGGAAAATAATATCTCAGTTCAATACTTTTTGCAGTATACAGTATAATCACCTAATTATATATCCTGGTGATAATCAGATGAGTATTTTGCACATTATTCTTTTTCCCCTGCGTAACTCTCTAATTGTACCGATATACTCCATGTCAAATCGATTTCGTTATACATAACCTAAAGCTTTTGATGTAGGTATCCTTAAATTGTTATTATTTATAAACTGCCAAGACATAGATTATATTTGATAGTTTAATCGCATAATTACTTTAAGCCTGCTGCGTTTTAGGAAGACATGCACGTCTTATAAAGGCACGCGTACTTCTAAACTATTTATTTTTAAATGCAGTGCTTGTCTTATTGCATATATAAATAAACTCACGGCACATATGGCAACAATCCTGCTAAGAGATCCTGAATAAGTATCTGCCGCATACCAAGGTATACGATAGGCCTGAAAGCTCGTTGGCTGGTGCTTGACTCCTTCTATTCATTACGGCACACGTGTTTGTCGAATTGATACAGTACACGGGGCTAGCGCAGAAGTTTTACCATCGGTAAGTCACCATTGCGAGCGTCTAGCGATTGCATCTCTTGCCAATGGTTCAATTATGTAAATTTCACGCCCCACCTCGCCGTTTTACAATTAGTGGTTTAGTGGACGAGGCGCACACGGAATGTGTTATTAAATTTTCCCGGGAACAAGTTGTATGCCCGAGAGATGTTAATTAACGATTCGGGACAACGCGATACTTATCACGAAGGTGTTTGTGTACGCTAAAAAGCAATTTGCAGTAAACTTAATTGCATGTTCCAAAAAATGTACATAATCGTAAAATTGGAATACTATACAATGTGTATTATTAAAAAATTGAAGTTAAGTTTTTTATAAAAGGAATGTGTCCTGAAAAGTACTATTAAAAAATTTAATAAAAAAAGTTGTTGCTGGGGGTTCATATTTGAAACATTTCACTGGTGGAGGAATTAAGCGTATGGCAAAACTTACAAAATTAAAGGAAGTTTTAGGAGAAGCATTAAGAGTTTATTTTGTCATATCGGATTTGTTGAGTTTGGTAACCTATTATTAAATTTAAGAAACAAAAATCCGAAATAGGGAAACGAATAGGATAAGTTGATAAGTGAAGGGCTTTCACATACATCGTTCTTTCAATGTTGTGAAAAATACAGACTTTAAAAATTGATCTTTCGATAGACACTTTTCAGTTTTAAATACAGAAACTTTAGGTATTGATAGACCAGTGAAAAATATGTGTAGTGTACCCTATATTTTTTCAATAACTGCTTAGTTTTGAAAAAAGATACTCTAAAACAGATATATTTGTATCCCAATGGGATGCTATATAATTATATTGGGCGTAAATTAGATTTGATTTTATTTCTAAAAATTAATAGGGATTAAATTCCTGATAAACCGAGCTTTGCTGGGTTTCCTAAGAAGCAATCGATTTTCTTTCTTCTCCTGGCTTTCTTTGGTGAGATACATCCGGTATCACTGACCTTTAATATTCAAACCATGTTTTTTTACTCCAGATTCTGAATTCAGAATTTCTACTTTGTGATATACGAATTCTGTTCCACTGATTCCTTGTAATAAAAATTTTATTAACGTGTTTTCTAAGAAAAGGACCTAAGGAATTGACCAAACATCAAATATTTTTGTAATAGGGGAATCATTCCCTTTAAAATAATCTATTTTTAGAAACAACGTATTATATATTATATATATATTATATATATTATTTTAAAAAAGTTAAGTTCCTAATTCCAATTCCTACGGCCAATTTTTTTAACCATCCTTTCATGAAAACACATGCCAAGAAACTGAACAAAGCCATGTTTAATGAGAGGAAAATATAGATTAAAATAAAACTTTATTTCACCTGCAATTTCTTTCGGGCGATTTCACATATCTCCCGAAAGGAATTGCAGAAAAGAAATTGCACATGAAATTTTATAACTTTTTACTCGAATCACGAGAGATCATTATTTTCACAGTGTGTTCTCTTTACAGCAGATTCACATTTAAAAGCACTCATATGATTAGATCAATGAATCATACGCATTTTCTTCCACCGATTCCTTGCAATAGAATATTTATTATCGTGTTTTTTAAGAAAAAGCATGTCAAGAAATTGGGCAATATAACAAATGATGTGTTAGTTAGTAATGTACACTTCTGGTTAGGTCGTATTATATTCAACGCAACATGTTTCGACTCTAACTATAAGTCTTCTTCAGGGGTGTTACAACGTTAAACAATCAGTAAATTAATATTACGTGTGACTAGTTTTATTTATTTTAATAGGTAACATGTGTCAACTTTTTGAATATTTATTGAATATTTAACTTACTTGTCAAATGCGAGCCCTACTTATGTGTCAGGTTATTAAAACTATAGTAGTCTTGTTCTTGTTATATTGTTCATTATGAGTCCCTTTTTACTTTCTCTCATAAAGAGAAAGTAATGCGTTCGGTCCAAAATTTTGATGGTGTATTATCATATTTTTGGGTTCCTTGGAATTTATGGTCTACTTTATTAAACATACATTTGGCCAAAGTCGCAACCTTTAAGGGTTATTGGACATTTAAAGATCAAATATCTGGTGTGAAACACTCACACGACTTTTTCTCACCTAATCCCCCTGACCTTCTCGTACAAAATGTTCAATACTTCCTAAATGGTGCGACTTTAGCTAAATGTATGGTTAATAAAATCGACCATAAATTCATCCAACAATTAAACAAGGTATTCTGTTTATAAAACTGAAGTCGCGTAGCGTCTAGGAGAATATACGAAAATACTATTAGAAGAAAATAGAACTGATACAATAACAATTTTATTTGAAACCCTTTTCCCTAAAATGATTAGAAATAAGAGAAGTATTAATCACAAATTGACATACTAACGAAGAGACAGACAGAAAGATGAATGGATCAACAAAACTGTATCATTACCCTTAAAATAACCTAATTCGCCAAGATATATCAAAATCTTATCATCAAAATGTTGGACACAATACGTCTAGTAGATCATTTCATTGAGATAGGTATAAGGCTGGGACCCCAAATTGTATTGAGCTGTTTAGTTGTCGTCGTAGTCACTTTTCTCTCATGAATATGTGAAGGGACCAAAGTGGTGATTCTAATATATCCATACCTAGAAAAAAATAATAAGAAATGCCAAAAATTAATAAAATGGAAAGAAAATATCAGTGAGGTTGTATCTTCAAAAATTATTTAAAGAAAAATATTATACAGGATGATTCAAATTCATTCTCTTACTTGTGATAGTGAGGATAACTGTACAATGGTTACATTTAACAGTTTCTTACCTAATATTAATTAACCTTATTCACAGTTTGTTGATATACAATGTATACTCCTCCGTTATTACTTCTATGTCAAAAACTCTTTCCCTTTACCTTGTTGCTCTTTGATATGCAATCCGTACTTCCCCTTCTTTTCCAGTAGTCTGAATGGCGAGATGGTATAAGGCTGGTTCCAATTTGGATATCTTACTCTCCTAGGGCAAAGGAGTATATTTCTAATGGAAAAAATACAAGAGAAATATTGACTGTAAAATTAGTTACTTGAATTAGAATTAATTTAGAATTTTTACGTATTGGTTTCAACAATTTTTTGAATTTAAAGTAGGTACTTATTCAAAATTTATTTATTTAAATGATTGTCAACATACACAAATTAATCAGTGGTACGTTCATAAACATACGGTAGGTAATATGGTTTTTAAAACCATTCTTAAATTTCATAATTACTACACACTGAATTCTTTAAAACATGCCGATTTCGAGAGAAAAATAAAAGATTAAAATATAATTTCGCTCATGTAGGTTGGGTTGTCTAAGTTTAAGTGTAGCATAGTCGACCGTATAAATAGTTTATTTTAACTTGCAATCAAGTTTTTGGCGTTTTTATGGAATTTATGGTCGATTTTATTAAACAAACAAAATCGCACAAAATCGTTTAGAAGTTATTTTCCCAAAATAGATCGGGGGGTTAGGTGAGAGAGAGTCGTGTGAGTGATCCACGCCAGTTGATTTGTTGATGTATTCCTCCGATCTATTGTTTTGTGGTATTGTAATATTTTGGAATTTGTGCTGTTAATATGTGTTTTGATTTATTTAAAATTAAGACAAAACTACCCTAAAAATTCACATTAGTTTCACTAGATATAACCAATCTATACAGAAACATACCAATATGTGAAACTCTACAATTAGCCAAAAATGTGATAGACTCTCATTTTAAAAAGTACGAAGACATACCTATCAGAACTTTTCAACCACAAAACTGCTACACTTTTAATAACGAATTTTATCACATGAAAGTTGGTCTACTCGTGGGATCTCCCTTGAGCGGACTAATGACAGTCATATTTCTGCCACAGCAACATAGAATCAAGATTATTAACAGACCACACAATACACAACGAAAACAGAATAATATTTCAAATGTGTGTGGACGACATGTTTATCATCTGGAATGATATAAATGTCATGATGTAAAAAAATATAGAAAAACTTAATCAACAATATCCATCCTAACTTACGGTTTACTATAGTAAACTTCTACTTCAGTGTTTCGTCTTCATATCAATAACAAAAATCAATCAGGTATTAAAATTTAATATCTATAGAAAAGCGACACAAACAGACGCAATTCAATATTAATACAAGAATATTCAGTACTACCACAAATAAAAAAAAACTATCCAAGCAAAAGCCAACATCATAATGCAAATAGCAACAAACAGCAAATTCCCATGTTAGAACAACAGTACAAAAAATAATAAATAAAATAAAATACAAAAACATTTGACAAATAGATAATCAAAATACAGAAACTGGAAGAAATATCAAACAAAGAATCAGGGAGGACAGATAAAACATAAATTTAGCATTCGGAAGACATTCCTAATATATAACCACAATATTTAGCTCTAATAAAAACAGCAAAATTATTCACCATAGAAACAAAAGGCAGCTACTGGAAGCGTACGACATAGATACGATTAAAAACGCTAAACATTATGTGGAATGTCTAAATGAACAGTCTAATCCTACCACCATACTAATTTATAAGTCATTGCAAGCAGCGTACTATAGTAAATAGTGTTCTAAAATTTATATATATATATAAGAATATATTATATATATATATATTCTTTTTCACTTTTATTTATAGCGATTCTTATTTAATATTTTAAAGTTTATGAAGTAAATTTACTTCAATATACTGTTGACAATGTTAGTTACTGTTACTGTTGACAATGTTAATATATATATATATATATATATATATATATATATATTATATATGTATATATATATATATATATTCAGTTTTCTCTTCTACCCGTAGGGTGTCGAAAGTTCTAAAATTTAAACCTCAAAAATCCCAAGATTGACCACTACACTGGTCAAAAATACAAAAAAGAATAACAAATGTTCTTGATAAGTACCTAATGTTACGAAAAGATTATATTGCTATTAAGTTTTGAATTATTCAAAAGTATGTTGAAAACTAAGCACAAACGTTTTATTATTGAGTTTTTTTTTACATACTGATGTGTAAATCGATTTCAGTCCTAGCGGAAATAGTTTTGCATCGAACCCAATAATTTGGTCAAAAAATTTTCTTTGCACTTGCGTTTTTGTCTCTTAATATTTGTCATGTCCCTTATCTTATCAGGTTTTTTTTTGCTAAGGATGGCTCTCTTTACTAGCATTGAGTTTTTGGTCAATGTTATTGCTGAACCCATGTAGGTTAATTGATACTGCCGAAGTAAATTCAAAATAAGTAATTTCGTCGTACAATGTTCAAATTGCGTATCTGGAATTTATATTAAAAAATAAACTGTACTTATATTTTCAATATTCTTTACATAAATAGTAGCGTACTCTTATTAAAATTGCAGGATTCCTTATATTTTATAGTCCTTTTGAGTTATCTCTGAAAGAAAGGTAAGCTTTGTATGGAATCTGCGGAAGAATGAACATGTTCAAGTATGGAACAACATTTTTCACGATTAAAATGACAGCGATTTAAAGTGCACGATTTAAATGACATAAGGCTTAGTTACACCACATGATAGACCTAACGGTAAAATATATCAAACAATCTTCGGTATCTCCGATATCTACGGTGTCTATTAGCTTCTCGCGTTTACCGCGGGTCCAACAAGAAATACTTCGCACCGTCGGAATGCAGCTAACTATCGGACATTAATAACAGTTGAAAGCTCGCATAAGTGCGTATGTAAGTCCCAGTGAGAGAATATTTCTCCTAACTCAGTCTCCGCTTCTCTTACGAGCGGCGGGTTCCTGGAATTCGGATCCGCTAAGAAGAGCTGGTATAATTTAATATCTCCACCTCGTCACGAGAACGTACACAAAAAATTACAAAAAAAATGAATCTTCGCCATTGTAACTTGAACTGTTCCGCAGAAAACCAGATTTTTGTAGCGACTAGTCGTTTTGCAAAGTATTGCAAATCCTTAAGCTCTAGAACTCAAAGAGGTAAATGAAAAATACAATCAGATAAAAATGGTTTCAAGGGATCATCTTCCCGTTAGAAATTCTCTGAGAAAGCTACAGTAATACGAGATTAAAGTTCCATGCGAGATGTCTTATCTCTTCTCACAGGTAAAATACAACAGTTGACTATCTGAGCTGTCTCGCGTTTGTTTACCTAAGATTACATATAATGTTCTAGTCTGCGCCCCAATTTTTGAATATGATACGGGAATACAAAACTCAAAGTCCACTCTGTTCGTATCTAGTTTAAATACGTATAATAATGTGTCACATAGACCTAGACTAACAATGCCTGGAATTTTTAGTTTCACGTGTAGTAGCATCTAACGAAAATGCAAAAAAAAATATGTTACAAATCGCATTTTAGTTAGTTCAAAGTATATCCTTATTTTATAATGGCTCGTGAAAATATGCGGTTACGACTTATCGTAACACAACATTGTAATGCTTAATATAGACTAAATAGCAAACATGCTTTTCTAATTAGCTCTGTGGTTAAGTATACGCTTAACCCTTATCTGCAGGGAACTGTAATAGAGCCATAAAATTAATCTACATGTCAATAAGATTCTTGCAGCGCCTACGCTGTTTTAACCTACTTATCGTGTGTGCGAACGAAGTATGTGATTTTTTATTAGTAGATCATGTGAAGAATTTATTAATAAAAGTATATTTAATCAAATATTCAAAATATCAAATATTCAAACATTGCCTTGCTACAGTTAAGGCTGCTACTGTTAAGTTAAGGTTTAACAGTTAACATAAAGTTACTAATTAGCAAATGCCGAAATTTACAACCCCGCTATATCCTAGTATATAAAATTATATAAAACTTAAATTACGATTTTGGAGGTTCTTTGGTTAAGGTTTTTATTTATAAATAATTTACTAATGAATCTATTTTAAACATCACATACGAAACAGTGATAAGTTATAAGAATGTTTGGTATACTAATTGAATGCTGTGTTGAAACCATCTCTAGTTAATACAGTTAATACAGAAAAGTCAACACGTGTCGTCCTCTAACTGTTACTGCTAAATAACGTTAATACTCCTTTATTATCGTCCTGCACGGAGCATGGAAGAGAGATAAACTAATTAGCACCCTTTAAATGGTAATTCCAGGCAGACATCTTAAAAATGTGATAATTGTTTAAAGTGGTGCGCACTAGCTTCTACGTTCTCCAATCAACCTTTCTCCGTATTCATGTTTATTTACCCAAATTATACTTCGAATTTCAATCAATATCACTTACTCTGTATATGTTATTCGATAAAATTTTCCTTGAAAAAAAAAATAACGACAATCTTCGATTATTTCCGCTATTTGTTTAAGATTACTTGGCGTAAAAACTTTATCAAGACACACATGCCTGGAATGAGTAGAGCAATTGTTTGGGCCAACGCATCCCGATATCCTCTGCTACTGTTTGCCACCCGAATTTCAACGAACAAAGAGGCAATTTTTCTTGAAAACAAAGCTCGACTTCTCACGGCTGCCTCCGATGGTATCTGGGCTTTTTGGTCGCGAATTACCATAGGCGCTCTATGGGACAAACCCCCGGTGTAATTTACCTGGTTCCTGACCCTGTCCTTGATTTGGGAGCAGATACGGTCAGTATATTTTCAAGATTAATCGCAATCGTTAGTGAAACAAAATGGCCTGTGGTATATTTTACATGTGTTCGTCGGGTCTTAACGTCAGGCTTCTTTGCTTCTATTTTTGGCTGCTGCTATAAATTTAGGAGCTGCCCGTAACGTTCGGGTTTGTTAATGAATGCTAATGAATCGTTCTTTTTATATCGATTGTGTAGTTACGTAAGATATGCCGGAGTTTTGTTTGAGTACAAATAGTTATGGTTTACAGACTGACCAGAAGCGTGATCTATTTCGCTTAAACCTTTTCATATTTTTTATAGGTTACAGCAAACTAACAGCATTTGTCGGTTTTTCACAAGTACACAACGAAAATTATAATGAGTTTTTGAGAAGTTATGACCCATTTAAATCGATTTTTCTCGTCGAGCTCTATAAATCCTTCAACTTTCAGCCAAATCGTTAGCACCGTTTCCGAGACGGTGCGGACGTATAAATAAACAAACAAGATGCGCTCGTTTAATAGTATTATAGATCACTGGCACCTGTTATTAAGATGGTGCCTTGCTTTCTACGAATAATTAATGGAACGTCATTATGCAAGAAACCATCATTCCCAAAGTTAATATGTATAAATACAATAAAAATGCAATTCTATCGATTTTCTTCTAATAATGGTCTGATGTAAAGAATTTTAAAGAATTAAAGAGGACAAAAAAATCGGTAAATATATCTTGAAAATTGGGGATTCCTTTTGTGGAAATTGGGTGTTTATAGATTTTATCCTACTTCTGCTGCTATACTCAAACATTTACACATCAGCCTATATTGCTCGCTTATTTCCGTGTTATTGACACGAATGTGATATCAAACATGCTATATTTGAAATAACGAATTCTTTATAAGAAGTTTAAAATGCTAACTTCTTTTATTTTGAATTTTTCATTTCTGATCTCAGCCTCTTGCAATCTCGAAAACTCTGTACTAGCGTACTTTTAATTGATTAGTATATTAACAGAATGGTATGTTTCAAAGCATAAATGACAACCTGATCTCTAATTACCAAAATAAATCCTCGCCCTGTATAGTATGTATGCATACACATTATATATGTTTCGCTTAATAAATTATATTAATACCATATATTATATTATATACCTACTTCTTATTACTATACATTTAATTAATTATTATGATTTATATTATTGTGTAAATTTATGTAGTATGCTTATTATAAAAGAAGGAATAAATGGTTCTAAATTATTGTGAAAAATAAATTTTTAGTACATGTAAAAACATTTAAAAAATTTAAAAATTAATCACTCGAAACTGAACCGAAAACCGAAAAAAAACGTTGTTTTTGCCGCAACGAAAACCGGAACCGAACTGATGTATATTTTCTTAATTGAACCGAAACGAAAAAAATAACAGCTCGAAGCCCTGGTTATCAGTTTCACCTATCAAACTCATTCATATCCGCTATGAAAAAGGTAATTAGGTTCCATAAGAAAAATGTTACTTTATGTAATAAGATACCTTAGGCGATATAACACAGCAAAACAAGTTTGGCAAAATGGCAAAACTCGTTTATTTCCTACTTTCTCTTACCCTAAAAGTATAAATAGAAAGTAATGCATTCGGTCCAAAATTTTGATGTTGAGATTTTGACATATCTGGACAAATTATGGTATTCTGAGACTATAGTTTTATTTTCCATTTTATTTTTAGCATTACATTATAGTTTTTTATTTAAAAGTAAATCTTTTTAAACATATAACTTAGAAAACTAGTCGCTCAAATTAGTGATCAAGATGGCCCAACAAAAATTCCTGCTATTTATCAGATTTTCAGAACAAAAAATCAGAAAATCTCTTTAAAATTTTATGAACTGTACTCACTTTGGATAATTATATTAGAAACTCTACCAAAAAAAAGCAACACGACAATAAATATTTGCATTTTTACACAAACAAAAATATATTTTCTTATCTATAAAAATACCTCACCTTCAAAAGAATTTATTAAAATGTAAAAAAAATTATGATTTAGGTCTAAAATATTTTCTATTCTGGAGTATTATACTATAAAAATAATACCTAACGTAAAAGTTTTTTGAGGTTGTTTTGGTAGTTTTTTACTCTAATAAAACATATACAGTCTTTTACAAGGAAAGGTAGGGTAAATATATGATATGAGGCAATTGCAATAAGGCTGTATAATACTAACAAATTTAATTTTATTTTACTAATTAAATTATAATATATTATTAATTAAATTATATATTATTAATTAATTAAATTTATTTACATATTATATTACCTAAGTTGAAAAATTTTCTGCGATATTTTCTCTTCTACTTCGGCCAAAATATTAACTCCATGGAAATTGGATTTTGGAAATTCGTGATTTTGGGGAACATGGTTTTTGAAGATCGACCGAAAGAAAAGTATGTGCAGTCGCGAGCATTAAAAATTTTGTTCGTAAATGTCACTTTAAAATGTCATGGTACTGTCATAAACTAAAAATTTGTCCTGCTTGATTATATTATTGCTAACTTAAACAAATCGTCAATAATAATTCGACTTGTCAACATAAGTTGTCAAAAACATTAAATCTTGGCCCTAATATCGGATTTCAGTAAAACCGGAATAATTTCATTGATTGAAACTGGTATGTCCCAAACTATGGTGACAGTTCATTTGAGATTTCCAAAAAGTCCGGTGTATCATTTTGTTTTGTATCATTTAGTATCAATTCAAATTACAGAGCATTCCAAATTCGATGTTCACTATTGGTA
>JAWQRJ010002133.1:0-14138 GCA_033557515.1 Diorygopyx duplodentatus | reverse complement strand
GCTTTGTTTCGAGATAATCAAAGAGGTTTTACTTTCGATCATTTAAAAAAAAACATTTATATGCAGCGTAAACAAATGATTTTAATATACACATAATTAATTGTGAATTGGATCATTACTAGTCTTTTGTGTATTAGAAAAATTTAGTAAATATATTGCGTTTTTAATAAATATTTCACCTTTTTTGTTAAATATTATATTTAAATATTTGCCATTTTTAAATAAATAAAGATCCGGGCCCTATTAATAACTTATACAGGGCATATTTTCTTTTATAAATACAAAAATTTAATTTAAACAACACCCCAATTTAATTTAAATAAGTAACACTGCACTATTGCGCTTACTGGCAACTATTCTCTTATTATTATTCACGTTCTTTCATACCTGAGTAAATTTGTCGTTAAGAAACACAGGCGACGAGGAATGGGCGTACTTGTCAGAGCTGAAAAAAAAAATCACAACGAAACATAAGAGAACAACTTTAACGTCCCGAACACAAACCTATTATAATGACTTTTGGAAGACGTGGGCGTAGAATGATTGGCCAGCAACGAAAAATCACTGTAGAGCTGCCTCTGAAAGACGTCTTGGTATCCGGTCGGAAAATCGCTTTTCCCGAAATCGTTTCGATGCGACGACGCCGGTTGAGTCAACGGCGTTCCCAAGCCGACGACGCTCTTCGGCGAATAACTTTTGCTGTACGCGATGACCGACACGGGCGAACTGGTCAGCGAGTCGCTCGCCTTCACGGGCGACGACATTTTCTGCAACACCTTCAGGTCTTCCATGACCTTCTGGATGTCGTCGCCTTCGGTGGACTTCGGTCGCGTGAACTCGTGCTTGACGAGCTCGCTTTTGGAACCGTGCTGCTTGTTGGACAGGTTCTGCGGCACGTTTTGCACGTCGTCGATTGCAGATGTGAGGTTCGGCGGTTTCGGGTACTCTTCCTTGACCGGCTCGTAATATTTCTGCTTGAGTTTCTGCACCTTCTTTCTTTCGGCGTTCGCCTGGTCCGTTAAGTCGATGATTTGGCAGTCGTCGACTTTTTTCGAGGGCTTCGGCGGCTCGTTGTGAACCTCCTTCTTGCCGAAATCCAATTTCATTTCGAGCTTCTGCCTCGGCTGAGTGTTCACGTCGTCTATGATTATGAAGTCGTCTAATTTCGACATGAATTCTTTTTCCTGTTTTGGTTTTAAATCTTTTTCGAGTTTTTCAGGTTTTAATACCTGGGGGATTGTGGGCGTTATCGTTAGCGACGATGACGAAGTTTTAGTTATTTCCGAAGCGATTTTACTACTCGAACTAGGACTGATTTGCGGGTTCTCGATTTTGTTGATTGTTATATCACTTTTCGGTATATTTACAGGTAATAAGTTCTCTAACGGTTTGTTTATAGTTGGTATTATCGGTGTTATCGATAGGTTGGAGTTTGCGGATAGTATCTGGATTTCTTTCGATTGCGGAATATCCGAATTCGTTGGCAAATTATTACTTTGCGGTGGACACGGTTTATTAGCATCCTGTGCTAGAACGTTGCTGCATATCTTCTGAAGAACTGTCATCGACATCCAGCCTTCGGGCCAGAGAGTTTGGATATTCGACTTTAAGTAACTGATCATCGTTATTTCCATGTTATCCTTACTCCTACCTTCGAGTATAAAACACTTTTTACGCAACGCAGCGACATCTTTTACCAACTTCCTCATGTCCTCTGTCCACGAAAATTTTCGTTTTGGCATCCGAACTTGTTTGTTATCTTCATTTGTTAAACTGTCCCTCGAAAACTTCTTCTGCATTACTTTTTGACTTTCCCTTTCGTAATTCAGCAATAACGCAGGCATCGTACTCCCTATATCCCCTTTCAGTTTATCTAATAAAGCTTTTAATTTCCTCTGCTCTTCTTCTAGCATAAGATTCTTCGCCCTTTTTATTAACGTTTCTTTCTTGCACCTGACGAACGGCGACAGGTGCTCGTAGATTTTTAATCTGGATTGTTTTCCCAAACATTTACAACTACGTTCTAACCTGATGTGAAAAACAATAAATTTTAGTACAAATCTAATTAAACATATCAGATAATGAAGAGTTTTTAAACTACTTTCTAAACAAGGAAGCTAAATTAATAATAATTAATAAAGTTTAAATTTATTAATTTAAATACCTTAATAAGTAATCATTAACCGGTCCGGAGAAAAATTTAATTTTTCCATCGGTGCTCTTACTCGCTAATTCTTTGATTCTATCTACAATTTCTACAATTTCGTTGGGTAAGTTTTCAGGTAACTTTACGACAATTTCCAGCAGATCCATGCCGTCATGGCTGCTTTCACCGTCTGATTGAAGGAGAACTGAAAATAAAGAATTAAGAAAAAAAACCTATTTTCAAGTTGTGAATTAACTAAAAGTTACTTACGCGTTCTGTCTGGCACGGGTTTTATTTCTATGGCTGCGGCTTGCCTTATGAGAGAATCGTCTACGCTTTTCACTACAGATTCTATAATATCCGAAATATTATCCATTGGTGAAGGCTTCTTATTTTCTTTCATAGAGTCCTTTGATTCTTCTAAAGAAATTTTTATAATTATTCCAAGTTGGAATGAAGATATTACCTAAAAACTAGTAGGGAGTGCTCACCTTTCTCTGATTTTTCAGCTATCCGTTCTTCCGGAGCCTGAACACTATTACTTTCATTTTTCTTCTCTTTTATGGCTACTGATTTCTTCTTTTCTTCCTTTCGCTTCTTCAATTCCTTAATTTTATCGGGCACAAACAATTTTTTCTTAACCATTTTCGACACATCTCCATTCGTTTGCAATACTTTTTGTTTCTATAGAAGAACGCATATCAAAAATGATAGACGATAATCGTACACGTAAAAAACAAACTCAAACCTTTTCTGCTGGTTCCTCGATTTCAGTCTCCTTTTCTCCCTCAGAATCAGTAGATAACGGCCTCTACAAAGAAGACACATTCGATGTACACGGACGTCCGGCGAAACCCAAAAAACAACCTTTACCTTCCCCCCATTGCACTTTGCCGTCTCCTCGTCTTCGTCGTCGGACGACGAGCTGGACGACACCTCGGAGCTGGCCTCGTCGACGGCCTTGAACTCGAGCTCGCCCGAGTTTATGTAGAAGCCACCGAGAACGGTGGTGACGTTCTGTGGAATCATCTCATCATACCCATCTGTATTGTCTATAAAGGAATCGGATTCGTCATACCCCATCCCGATGTCGGCGTAGTCGTCGCGCCGGCCCTTCCTCCGCTTCTTAGGGCCGCTCATCCCCTAACAAACAAGTACTAGTCAAATTAGCAATCGGTCGCGACAAGAAAATTCGCGCCTCGGCGAATTGGCACGCATATTACGTATTTTGCCTCCATCTCCTGCGCTATCCGCCTGACGTCGTCGTCGTCCTCGTTGAACGGGTCCAGCCCGTTAGTCGACGGTACCGCATTCTTCACCACCTTGTCCTTTTTCTGAAAGTTAATATACAAAAACAACTGTCAAACTACTGCTCACCCTCTGTTGATTGAAGGTGCACTTTTTTAAAATGTGCAATAGGCAATCTTCGATGCAAAATTATCTTCATATTATCATCTATTGTAAAATCTAAAAGTTGAAAACGCGCTAAGCTTCCCGACCGAAGAAAGCAAATGAGATTCTTAAGACAAAGCTCAGTGATCTTCAAAACAACAATGAAAACTTGCTGCCTTTGTGCAAAGGTTCACAAACTCAAGGGTTAAAGATTTAAAAGCTAAAAACGCGATAACCTTCACGACTGAAGACAGCAAATGGGATTCTTAAGACAAAGCTCAGTGATCTTCAAAAGAACAATGAAAACTTGTTGCCTTTGTGCAAAGGTTCACAAACTCAAAGGTTAAAGATCTAAAAACTAAAAACACACTAAGCTTCACGACCGAAGAGAGCAAATGAAATTCTTAAGACAAAGCTCAGTGATCTTCAAGAGAACAATGAATACTTGCTGCCTTTGTACAAAGGTTAACAAACTCAAAGGTTAAAGATCTAAAAGCTGAAAACACGGTCTTGAAGAAAAACGTTCAAACTGCTTCTGAATCCAACATTGTCTAAGACAACATTATTTCCGCAGTTAACCACATTTTCACTCTTGGATAAGTGTTGAATATGGCCGAACTTCTCAGAAAGAAAGTTCGCTGAACTATTACCGACATCTATAAACTACATTTTGACACACCGTCTAAATCAAGATTTACTTTCGGTCAATAGAAGGTTTGTATGACCATCCACGCGCTGGAACTTAAGCACGGAACTAGCCCGATTAGCGCTGGAACTAAAGCACACGTTGCGAAATTTCCTGTTAGGTCGAAACCAATCAATCTATGTCAAAGTGAATCGGCAAACGTTGAAACTCCTACCGATGACAAACAAATTCCATTAGAACTCAACGAGGAGATGTTAAGAAAAAATCAGTCACATACTATTAGTGCTGATATTCTCAACCATTTTTCTTGTTAGCCGCATCCTGTAGTTCTTGGTTCGATATACGCATTCTGAAGAACATTTTGCATTTGAAGAAGTCGTTTCACGTTGCCACTTTCTTCCATGTTTTCAGACAACTTGATTAGCGTTTCTATATACGGGGTTCGGCACTTTAAAGAAGTTCTGGGTTCAGTTTCTACATTCCTCCTTCTGAAACATGGTTTATCCAAGAAAAAGAGGTTCCAGAGTCTTCTGAGGTTTTGAAATTTTCTGTCTTTCGTGGTTTGAAAGCTACGAATCCAGCAATACTTTCTATTCTATCATGCTCTAGTTTAGTGACAGTCTCTTCCTCTTCTCCGTTTCCTTCCGTAGTTGGTTTCGTGTAAGTGAAGAACAATGAAAACTTGCTGCCTTTGTACAAAGGTTCACAAACTCAAGGCTTAAAGATCTAAAAGCTAAAAACGCGATAAGCTTCACGACCGAAGAAAGCAAATGAGATTCTTAAGACAAAGCTCAGTGACCTTCAAGAAAACAATGAAAACTTGCTGCCTTTGTAGGAAGGTTCACAAACTCAAAGGTTAAAAATCTAAAAGCTGAAAACGCGATAAGCTTCACGACTGAAGAAAGCAAATGGGATTCTTAAGACAAACCTCAGTGATCTTCAAGAAAACAATGAAAACTTGCTGCCTTTGTAGAAAGGTTCACAAACTCAAAGGTTAAAAATCTAAAAGCTGAAAACGCGATAAGCTTCACGACTGAAGACAGCAAATGGGATTCTTAAGACAAAGCTCAGTGATCTTCAAAAAAACAATGAAAACTTGCTGCCTTTGTGCAAAGGTTAACAAACTCAAAGGTTAAAGATCTAAAAGCTGAAAACACGGTCTTGAAGAAAAACGTTCAAACTGCTTCTGAAACCAACATTGTCTAAAACAACATTATTTCCGCAGTTAACCACATTTTCACTCTTGGACAAGTGTTGAATATGGCCGAACTTCTCAGGAAAAAGGTTCGCTGAACTATTACCGACATCTATAAAGTACATTTTGACACACCGTCTAAATCAAGATTTACTTTCGGTCAATAGAAGGTTTGTATGACCATCCACGCGCTGGAACTTAAGCATGGAACTAGCCCGATTAGCGCTGGAACTAAACCACACGTTGCGAAATTTCCCGTTAGGTCGAAACCAATCAATCTATGTCAAAGTGAATCGGCAAACGTTGAAACTCCTACCGATGACAAACAAATTCCATTAGAACTCAACGAGGAGATGTTAAGAAAAGATCAGTCACATACTATTAGTGCTGATATTCTCAACCATTTTTCTTGTTAGCCGCATCCTGTAGTTCTTGGTTCGATATATGCATTCTGAAGAACATTTTGCATTTGAAGAAGTCGTTTCATGTTGCCACTTTCCTCCATGTTTTCAGACAACTTGATTAGTGTTTCTATATATGGGGTTCGGCACTTTAAAGAAGTTCTGGGTTCAGTTTCTACATTCCTCCTTCTGAAACATGATTTATCCAAGAAAAGGAGGTTCCAGAGTCTTCTGAGGTTTTGAAATTTTCTGTCTTTCGTGGTTTGAAAGCTACGAATCCAGCAATACTTTCTATTTTATCATGCTCTAGTTTAGTGATAGTCTCTTCCTCTTCTCTGTTTCCTTCCGTAGTTGGTTTCGTGTAAGCGAAAGATGAAAAAAGTGATATGTTTCGTTTATTTTCTTTATAAGAATCTTTAGAGAAACATTTTAGTTCATTTAACAATGCAGTTAATTTTTTATATTAGTGCGTTAATTTCTTGGGCAGTGTATAAACAAGTTACATTAAAGAGAGTAAAATGCAGGAAAAATGGAGTCAACAGTTAATTTTTCTGATCTTCCACAAAGTGGGAAAAAAGTGTCATTTTTAGTGAGCTGTAGCGCGCTTAGTAATGGTTCTAGAAAAAAGATGCATAAATGAAATTTGTAGAGAATTTAATGCTCTTTCTTTTGATCATCAATCTTTGTGGATAGAGTACACAAAAATTGCATAGTTTTCGAGTTACAAGCAAAAAACTGAAAAGAAAAAAGTCCACAAAGTTTAGTCTCAAGATATTTTGTTGGAAAACTATTAATTCCTGTTATTAGCATCCCCATAAACAGTTTAAAAACATAAAATCTTCTAGCGCACCTTTTGCATCTATGTATTTTCTTATATTGGACTGGACTAAATTAGAATCACTGCGAAACATATTCACATATGTATTTATTGTTGGCACTCTTTTGTTGTTGTTAGAAGCTTGTTAATATAGAACAAGTTAAAAAAGAACACCAATTAATATAAAAGGGTATTACATATTAAGGAGTTGCTTTTCTTTTTTCTGATATCACTCTGTATATAATTTTACATCAAAATCATATCCACAAATGTCATTGATTACAACTAACATATGCTATTGATGATTATTTGGTTGGCCAAGGTTGGTTTGGAAAAAAGATTAGTTTTCAAGACCTCCAACTTTGAAAGGTTAGTTTACAAGAAGATCAACTGGTTATAATCTCTATAAACGAACAAGGCTTAAGTTCTATAGATGGATTTATTACTCAACATGCATTCAAGATATAAACACGACTTTCATTCTCGCATTAGGTTGAAAATAAACGGGGAAATCTACGTTTTTGAAATGCTTAATTTCATCTTTTAGCTGTGCTGTTTGGAATTTTTCTGTACTACATATAACAATGTTACTATTCTGTACTGTAACAATGTTACCTAACACACAAAAATTCCAGCTATTTTCAAAGTATTACTGCCACCTTACTATCTGGTAAAATATGTCCAATTTAAACTTGAGCAATTAAAATTAACGAGTAAGAGGCAAATTTGTTTCAAAATTATTAGAAAGTTTCTCAGCCACGTCTCGAATACCCTTCAATTAAATAAATGTTTATTAAACAAACTTTCCAGTTCTGAAAAACCGCAGGAAAGAAAATAACAACCTCCAACAACACAACATAGTAATAAATAATAATAATAATAAACCGAACACGATACGATAAGCACCACAGAAGTACAATAATATAATAATCTGGGGCACACAACACAAATTGCGTGAATCCTAATCTCTTGTCAGCATTTGCAGCGATCGGCGCACACAGTTTTCCTTTAACCCAGTACACTGTTTAGAACGAGCGGCATACTGTTTCAGTAGAAACGAAAGCGGTGCTGTGCGCTACTCCTGATACACCTCTTGCAGTTCATGCTCTCCTGCCATTTTAGCGCGTATTGTAGACATTTCTTGCAACAAAATAATAATAATCCCTCTCTCCCCCAACCCGTACCGTCAATAAATAAATTAATAAACGTCAATTAATATACAAAATTAGTACAGAGAAATAGGAATAAATATTTGGGATATTCAGAAATTTAAAATTCGTGGGACCAGATGATGAATGTAGTGGTTATCCCCACCACTTTCACGCGCTCCTAAGTCACCCGCCAACACGTTATATTATTAAATGCCGTCAGTTTATTAATTATTAAGATTCTAAGTATTAGAAATGAAACATGTGTGGATGTACATAATAAATAATAAGAAGAGGTGGCGGTATAAAAGTATGCAATAATAGAAGGGGAATGATAAGGTATGTTAGCGAGTTTTTTTTGTACATAATCCCATTAAAGATTAAGTAGTAACCGTTTTTTTCCTTGGGAATATGACCTTATATTTATTTACATAGGGATATAAAAATGGAAAAGTGTTGTTTTTACCACGCATTACAAATCTTGTTGTATACTGAAAACAACAAAAACTGTTGCTTTATAAGTGCATTTGGTGATAGTATTATCATAAATACATTATTAATGTAAGCCAAAAAAATATAAAGGGAAACTCATCTCGAAGATTCTCTAATTAGTTTCACAAGTATTGGAAAAAATTAGAATGCATACATCAACGAAATGTCAGTGCAGTGAGCTGACAACGTGGCAACGTCGCGCATTTTTTCGTGTTACCTATATATTTACTTTTGCAGTACTAATAACAATGGGGAATTGATAAATCGATGTAATTACTATAAGAAATAACGTGGAATCTAAAAATAGAGAGTGCAGATGTCGTAGGAAGTCGCGGTCGACTTTTTGTGACATGCCGAACTTTGAGGTTATAAAGATACACCCTGGGGGGTACTGTTCGGCTCAAATGCAATCGATTCATGTAGAATGAAGACTGGGGAGGTGGCTGGTGTCGTAAATTTGTAAAATAAACTAAACCCAACAGCTGTCAGGTCCGTTTTAACCTTGGCACCGACCAAAGATTCTCCCGCTCAAAATATTGGGGGGCAGCGCTTTTCTTCGGTCGTTTTTTTTTTGCAGAGTGCCCCACAAATATGGCGACTACATGCTGGATGTTTTACTATATAATTTACACGAAGGCATTTTGAATAATAGAGGACGAAAGTGTACAAAGGCCAACGTGGTCTAGGTTACAGAACGCGTTTTCCTGGACCGTTTTCCCGGTCCGTTCGCCGCCGAATTTCACGGTGCCAGCCGGAATTTGAATTTTCGACATTTGAAGTGTGCCTTAGACCACGACTGCTCTCAAATCGAAACCATTTTCTGTTATAACTTACCTTTGCAACGGCCAGCTCTTCCTTGTAGTTGTACTCCGGGTACGTGTCTTCGTTAGATTCCGGCAGCGTGAGCAATATGCGGACCGTTTTCCCGACATCCTTCGCCCTCCGGTCGTCCACCTTGCTCGAGTTGAACGGCAGTGTCGGCCGTTTGATTTCCGACATATTTCGGCACCTTTTTCACTCGCAACTCACGGGACGGACCCGTTTCGCTCCAACATATTTAAATACTGTGCACGAGCAAAAACACATAATCAAGTTTTGAATGCGCACGCACTGCACCGCGCACTGCGCGACCTCCTGTCATATGACGAACGCTACCGTTCGGGTTCGCGACCGCGATTAAAGCAAACTACCTTATCGACTTTGTGTAGGGTGTGCATTTTCACTCGCAGATGGCGCAGGTCGTATAAAATTCATGGAACTTAATTTTGAAAATAATGGAAATCCCATATTTGTGTGGATATTTTGTCTCTAAGCGTCTGTTTCCTTTCCGTTTGTATATTTGCGAATGATTTGTAACATTCTTCATTTGTGATGCGTGTTATTTTGTATAAACCGGCTGCGTGTAATTTTATTGTTATGAGAAGGTAAGTGCATAATAGTGTAGTTATATGCATGATAAACAAGATGTTAAGTATACATTGTATCTGCCCAGAAAGTGAAAAGTAGGAATGCTATTATATACGTACTATTAATTAGTTGCTGTTGACGTTATTGTTAATGGTTTGTTTAATAGATATATTTTGTTTATATTGTTAATAGGGTTTTGTAATGGTTACAGCTAGCGGTGTTTTATCACTCTGATAACCGACCGAACAATGTGAAGGCGAGGTCAGGTAATAACAGAATAAACGCAAGGAATTTTAAACAACAATAAATAGATTAACGAAAATGAACAAAGAAAACTTGTAAAACTGAATGGGTGTGGATCGCTCACACGACTTTCTCTCACCTAACCCCCCGATCTTGAAACGGTGCGGCTTTGGGCAAACAAGAAGTATCATTTAAATACGTGATATGCGAGTACTTTAAATGATACTTCAAATGTCCAATAACTTCTAAAAGGTGCGACTTTGGACGAATGAGTAATGGAAGAATGTATGTTCCAGTTCAAGCGATAATTTGGAAGACACCGAAAGAATCGATCAGAAACACTCAAAATGAGGGTATTTATAAAATGTATTAGTTTTTTAGACCCGAAGATAATATGGTGTAAGCCGCTTCTTGAGCTGACATTAAATTACTATTTAAAAAGACGTTGGATATTTTTCGAAATTACTCTTTTATTCGTTGCAAATCTTTGGCGGCATCTCTTAATAGTTTCGATAAACCTGACTCGATTTTACTTATGTAATTGATAATGTACGATGCTACGCCATATACTTCTACAATAAACTGTAGATCCATATTCGACTCGAACAAATGTAAAATATCCTTATTGAACTGATTAATTCTCTATCCTTAATAACTGCATCAATTTATAGAAGTTTTAACATCAAAATAACGTGCGCACGTAACTGGATCATTTCTAATTAAATCAGTTTTTTCGTGATTGCTCAATTCCCAAGTTTCTATTAAACTTGGGAATTTTGATTCAAATTGACCTCTGCCTAAAATGCAATTTATTCTGGCCATCTACTTTCAGCAGAAGATAGTAGGTTTATTTAACTGACGTATCATAGCTAGCAAATCTTTTTTCTTTATTTTCCCAGTAGGCCGGACTACAACGTATATTCTGTAATATCTTGTAACCACTGTAAATTTTTATTAAATTATTCAAAAACTCTTCGTTTAACAATTCTTTTACTGTTAATTTTCCTATATTCTTCCTCGCTTTTTTTCTTAAACATATATTCACCGATGCAATACATTGCCTCTCTATTTTTTGTTAGAGAGTTATATAAATAATATACGACTAGGTATGCACGAACGCCTATCTACTCTTCGATATTCCGATTTTGCCCGATCAGTATATATTATATTTTTTGGCATGTTGAATGGATATCCTTCCAATTCTTGGAAAACACAGTTTATCAATATTTTCCACAAAATGCCATGCAACAGGTGATTTATCTTGACCTGGAGCTATAATTTGTATATTATTAGTCACAACATCCTTATTTCTATCCATCAACAGCATTTCTTCATCTAAGTCTTCTTCTTTTGCTTCTTCATTATCACTCGATATATTCTTTGGTGTTGTAGTAGCTTTTTCAATCTTATCCTCATCAGCAGTATCAATAATAAAAGAAATTTGTTCAGAATGTTGATTTTCATATCTGTTGAAATATTTTTCGTCAATTTGTATATTATTTTTTATGTATAATGGAGTGTCTAATAAATATTTTAACGCTTCACAAACAATTGCCGGCCTTATTGTTTCAAACATGTAATACGATTTATGCAACATATGACGTTTTAATTGTAACTGCATGGTATTCATATTATCAAAACTTCTCGGCAAAATATGCAAACATTCATTGACATCTATTGGAATATTAATAACTGATCCTTTCATACCTAATTGAGGATTGATAGCATAAGCTTTTAATGGCCGAATTTGCACAAAAGGTATATTATGTATACGGACTGCATAAACGTTCTTCTAAAGGCGACAATTTTTTAACACATTCTGGCAAATTTTCAAATTTCATTCCGTTACCCGTCGACAATTTCGGGATACGTGTTTTCTTAATATACATTTTACATGTAATACAACCATACTGTGAGGGCCTATTATAAATTTGTTGATAAAAACAATTTGATTTTCTCAAAATTTAATTTCGACACCGAATGTTTAAAAAATAATCCTTCGCGACAACAACAAATATATTCGGGCAAATAAGCACGTGATGCAATAAATTTTAACATTAGTTTAGATACCTGTGTATTACGTTGAAGTAAAGTATGTATTATATAAATTGTGTCTAAAATGAAGTCTTCTTCGTAAAGACTTTTTAAGTTTATCGATATTTCTTTCGTTTGCACTAACATTTTCATTTCCTCGCATTATTTTCTTATGCTGTACATTTCGTTCCCTTTCATTCTCTTTAAAATCTGGATTTTCTTTTATATTTTATGCGTTGTTCTCTTTCCTTTTTTTTAAATCTGGATTTTCTCTCAATTCTCTTTTACGTCTTATGTCTTGTTCCTTTTCATTCTCTTTAAAATCTGGATTTTCTCTCAATTCTCTTTTATATTTTATACGTTGTTCTCTTTCTTTCTTTTTAAAATCTGGATTTTCTCTTAATTCTCTTTTACGTTTTATGTCTTGTTCCTTTTCATACTCATTAAGTTCTGTTTTCTTTCTTATTTTTTTCATATATCCAGCAGCTCGTTGCCTGTCTTTTATTAATTTTTCTTTCTTAAATTCTAAACTTTCTCTTACTTTTTCTTTTTTCTTTTTCTTCCTATACACAAGATTTATTCTCCCTTACAATTTGCATAGTTTTTCTTTTTTGAATATTTCTTTTTAAATAATTTCTTTTTCGTTTTCTTTTTATAACTGTACTCTCCAAGTTATTAATTGAATTGTGTGAATCTGATGCCAAATCAACTAAATTAAAAGTACAAAGCGTAACAGTAAACATACTAGTAATATTACAAAAATTCTGATTTATCAAAGAACCATAAATCTGTAATATTATTAAAAAACATAACTCTCGCTACTCCATTTGCACTATATGATGAAAGTGGTTTACTTTCATCACAACTATGAGGATCAATGTTGTATACAATACTCATTAATGTTACATTTTATCAATGCAATAGACCTTGAGTGTGATGTAAAAATTCTTCGGCCATGAGAATTAAAAAATAAGACCATTATTTTCTCTAAATTAGACATAATATCTTGCAAATTAAAATCACTTAATATAAATTCATATTCAATTTTTAATATATAAATATAATTTTTTGTCATTAATTTCTATATTATTATATTTATTAATTTGAATATTTTTAAACACAATCTCATTTGGATTTGAAGCATTTATATTAAATTTGGAATGATAAGTTTCAATAAGTTCAAAATGTAAGTTATTGCCTAAATTTAAAATTTTATCTATATCATCATAGCTCCATAATTTTAAATTGTAAATGAAAGAATAACCCAATGCTATAAATGAGGCTGTAGTGCACTGAGTATTTCGAATATTACCAATTTTTTTGTTATTTTAGCTGATTGTGCCTTGTATTATTTTTATCAATTTCTTGTAACATTTTTCGTAACCTACGTTCCTTAAGTTAAACTATATCTGGAAATGAAAAGAATGCATTAAAAATAAATGTCTCTATCAATGTAGCGGTGTGTTTAAATAGTCAAATGAAAATTATGAAATCAAAGGAATTAGTTGATATTAGCAGTAAAAATACTTTGTACTATAGCCCTCCAAACAAGAAAACTAATTAACATTTAATTTTTGTTAATATACACTTATTCCTTTTTAAAATTCAATAAATCTACTTCTTCAAAACTCATTCTAACATTTATTGTAGTTGCCATACGTCAACTAAATTAAATATAGTCATATTTACAAACAAAAAATCGACAAATGCTGTTAGCTGTAAATTTAATTCTAGAGATTTAAACACTGCTAGGTTTATAAAATGTCAAATTATTGGTTTAATGATATATTTAAAAATAAAATTAAAACGTATCCCCGGATTTTTACTTTCTCTTACCCGAAGGTATAAAGAGAAAGTTATGCATTCGGTCCAAAATTTCGATGGTGAGATTTTGACATATCTTGACGAATTATGGTATTCTAAGACTAATGGTACCATTTTTGACCATTGGTCTGTCCGTCTGTCCGTCTGTCCGTCTGTCCGTCCGTCCGGCTGTTAGATATTAGTTTGTGGCCTAGACATCCATGATTTAACATCTATGATAATCCTTTTAGGTAAAAA
The DNA here is from genome assembly GCA_033557515.1 of Diorygopyx duplodentatus. Classification (NCBI taxonomy): domain Eukaryota; kingdom Metazoa; phylum Arthropoda; class Insecta; order Coleoptera; family Scarabaeidae; genus Diorygopyx; species Diorygopyx duplodentatus. The sequence goes on along the minus strand of JAWQRJ010002133.1, from coordinate 156 downwards.
AAGTTTCAAATAAAAGTTGCATGGTTTTAGCTTTTCTCTCTTCTCTATGTATTTTCATATATACAGGATATCTCATTTCTTCAAGACGCTATGCAACTTCAGATTTTGAATGGGAACATCCCTGTATATTATTACACTTTTGAGTTCCTTATGGAA
>JAWQRJ010002132.1:0-14138 GCA_033557515.1 Diorygopyx duplodentatus | reverse complement strand
AAAAATTACATTGTTATATTGTAAGAATTATGATTGTAACAATCATATGATTTTGTATATTTATAGATAAAAACTTATATTAAATTGAAGAATTATATTAAGTAATTTTGGAAAGTTAATGTTTGTAATATAATAAAATAGCGAGTTATAAATTATTAAATTATAGAGTTAATGAGAAACTTCAATCATTAATTAGTAAAAAAGAATGTAAACAAATAGAAAAGGGCGAAAAAGAGTAAAAAATAATGAAAATTATATGTTTAGAATACTTGGGAAATTGAATAATTAATAATAAGTACGCAAATAAAATGAAGTAGCATTAAATTTAATATAAGGTAGAAAAATAAAATTTTATAAATGCTTTTTTCTTAATAAAAGGGTGTCTGAGGGAATGGTAAATAAATATGTGGAATATTATTTTCCAATTGATCATTAAGTAGTAAGGTTTGTGGGTGGTTTCTTCTAAATGAATCTATTTCATGTAGCTTTCGAATAATTCCATTCAGTAGCTTTAATTCAGTTGATGAATGATTTTGATGTTATCAAATGTGAAAAATTGAAATTTATGATTGTTAAAATTTATGTGTCTACCGAAGATTGAATTATTGCTTGTGACGTGTTCGATTTTTCTGCCGGTCTCTCCTATGTATGTACATAGCAAATTTCACATGTAGGGTGTATACACCATTCTTTTCTAGTAATTTGATAGGTGGTTTACTATTGTTAAGTTTCTTTTTAGATTATGGTTTGTTCAAATGCAAGTGAAATGTTGAATTTATTAGTAATGTTTTTAATTTTGTTACTGATTTCGACTTGGTCAGTGATGGCTCTATAGATTGGCTTAGGTTTATCTTCTATATGTAGTAGTGTTGTATGATTATTATGTCTAACATTGTATTTTTCAAATATATTATTAAAATAGTGGATATAGTAACTATTGTTAGAGGCAATTTGTTGTATAATGTTTAACTCTTTTTCCTTGTTATGAAAACTGAGAAGAGTATTTTTTAGTCTGTATATATAAGAAATGAAAGTTGATTTTTTAATTGTTGGGTCATGAAAAGAATTAAATGGGATAATCGGGTCGGTTTGTGTAGGTTTCATAAATGTCATAAATAATTGTATGTTATTAAAGTGGTATCTAAAAAAATTAAGGTGTGACTATTTTCTAATTCTATGGTGAATTTTATTTTAGGGTGTAATGTATTTATAAAATTATGAACTTGATTCATAATATTTATATTTGTAGTGTCAATTATGACTAGAATATCATCTACATATCTGCTTCATAATATAATTTTATTAATGAATTCGAAATTGCTGTTGTGTATAATTTCTTATAAATAGTTCATGAAAATGTCACTCATAAATCCGCTAAGAGGGGAGCCCATAGGTAAATCAGTTTGTACTATTTATTGTTAAATGTAAAGTGATTATGGTCAATGCAAGCAGTTAAAAGTTCTATTAAGTTATTAGCATCTGTGTTATTGTTTAAGGGATTATTAATGATTTGTGTAGCTATGGAAATTGTTTCTTTAATAGGTATATTAGTGTACAAGTTAGTAATGTCAAATGATAAAGTTGTAATTTCAGAAGGCAGTACTAAATTATGGATGTTATCAAATAAATTTTAACGATATTTTATAGTATATTTAGGTGTAAATTCGATTATATTTTTGAAAAATTGATTAAGAATTTAGAAACGAAGTATGAACTAGAATTAGTGGAGATTATAATTGGTCTAATTGGAATGCCACTTTTGTGTATTTTGGGGAGTGAATGTAGCTTAGGGGTTATTGGGTTCATAGGTAATGCTCTTTTATTATTGAAATTATATTTATTTAAAGTTTCTGAAGTATTTTTTTGAAATTATTGTGAAAAGTTAGATTAGGGTTTCTCCTTACTTTGCAGTCATTTTCGTGTATACATTTTTCTGTTTTTTGAATGTAATCTACGTTATTCATTAGGATTATACCAGCGTTTTTATCACCTGTTGTAACTATGACATTTTCTTCTTTTATCTTTTTTTGTAGGTTTCTTAGTGTGATGTTTTCTTGATCTTCATGTATTCTTGATTTTTTATTTCGATGATGTAGGTTTTCTTTTTATTTTATTTTATTTTGAAGTGAAGGTGTATTCGTCAAGTATCAGAAAGTGGAATTTTATGTTTAAATCTGAATGAAGGTTGTATAATGTTAAATATATATAATAACAACAATTAAAAGTAGGAATTAACTTGAAGTGTAGACATGTTTTGATAAATTTGATGTTTAACAGTGATTTATGTAATTTAAGGTGTATAGTTTTCCATTTGTTCAGAGTTAATCTTGTATCGCTTGCATTCGTAATGATTTAGAAAAGTCTGTATTACTGATTTAATTAAGAATTCCAAGAAAGTAAGGAGAGTAATGATTTTTACTAATCAGTATGTAGCAGAAACTAAACTTAGATTTTTAATACTTTTATTCATATAAAACATGTTCGACCGGTTTTCCGTTTAATACTGCAAACCTAGCCGTCAGCAAGGTAAGCACGTCTTTTAGAAATAATCTAATTTTTATTTTAAGTAACTTAAAAAAAGAAGTTATCATCTAATTAATCTTCTTCGATGTACAATAGAACCAATCAGGATTAATATTCCAACGTTAGCATAGTTCGTAGAGGTGTAGAACGTAAGTTACACTTAACCTAATGTTTACAATAATTTAACACGTGATTTTAATTATAGTTATAATGATACTTTTGTGATCAAAAAGTCCATGTTTGTCCATGATGATGGTACTATGATACCGAAACCGGTCAACTAATAAAAGTGTTAAAAATCTAAATTTAGTTTCTAACCTAGTAAAAATCATACCGTCCTTCCTTTCTTGGAATTCTTAATTAAATCAGTAATACAGACTTTTCTAAATCATTAATGTCATTATGTCATCCTACGATACCCCTTTGCTAAATGAAGTATAGGACATTTCTTTTGGTGATTGAAGTACACAAAATCTTTAGTGTTGAGATCTAAAAACTTATAATTATTAAAGCTTAGATTAAACTTAAAATTATTTTCAACTATCCAGTGTGTTCCATTTCCACTCAGTATTCATCTTATTCAACGTAGCTTGTTAATTTTTTTTAAACGGAGCAACCTATATTTTTCTTTTTGAATTTTGATTCAAATTAGCATATTCAAATTATTTAATTTTTTATGAGAAAATGGTTAGCGCCAGAGGTTGCCTTAATAAACTACGTAGACGTTACTTTTTTGAATCGAAGGCATCCCTTTAGCATTTGGTTAGTTAAAATATACTATTGATTTGAAATATAATGTTCCCTTTTTGTTTTTAATTAAAGATAAACCCGAAAATTTGTGCGTTTCCTTAATGACAGTATGCAAATGTCAACTTTTCGTTGTCCTGACCACGAAAGCAAAGTTTTTGCAGGGAAGTAAAGTTTTTTCATGTTTTTATGATAGAACCAATTAGAAAATGATATTGATTACCCAGAAACAACAATTGTGTTATATGGTGTATTTGGAGCAAAATTCCAAACACAAGGCCCACTTGAAAATGCTAGCTGGATTAAATAATTTCAGTGTGGGGTTTTCCCCATTGTCGAGTGTGCGCAGTCTCCCATTCTCTTCTTACTTCCCTCACAACAATATAGTAGGGGACGAAACCCCTCCTCTTACCGGTGGAGACAATGGGATTCAAGCACCTCCCCTTCATGGAAACATGAGTTGCGCAGAATCCACAAAAAGGGTAGCTTTAATTATAATTAATTCAGGTATAAGTTTTAGTTTATCAGATTTCGGAGAATGTTTATTATAAAATACATAAATCGTTTTTTATGTTTTCGAAATTGTGTATATTACGCTGTATAATAAACGCAGTTAATCAGCATTTAAAGAAAAACGTATGTTTTAGTCTATAAGAAAGTCTGAATCTTTGAGGTTTTGTATCAAAATGGAGAAAATCGACGGATAAAAATGTTAGATAATAATTTGACTACCTCTCCCCCGTTTTAGAATTCTGCACGTACTACTTACGTGTCGTATCAAATTTCATAATTTTATCTTAACAAATTTCGGCAATATGTAGAACACTAACTCTATCGTATCACTGCATCTATGTATGACTCATGACAGTTATATATAATATTTTTTAACAAATACATAACGACTTAAATTATTCAGAAATGTATTCAATTGCTTTAGATGAGAGTAATAATAATAATATTATGATAATGTAATGTAATGATAATGTAATGTAAAATGGTTAGGCACAATTAGCTGTTTTTGCTCGATATAAATCAGGCAATATAATGAAAGATGGGCTAATGAAACTAATAACGTTGAAAGGGAAGAATTTGATATTGCATTTAAAGAAATGGATATTGGCCTATAGGAAATTGTTTGTGTAACAATAGACGGTGCACCCAATATAGTGTGGGAAAATATTGGTTTTATTCAGTATCTTAAGCAAAATGTTACACATTCTCTGATTGAGTTTCATTGTATAATACACCAGCATGTTCTATGTGCGAAGTAAGGTTTAAAAACATTTTCCAATGTAATGCCGGTTGTAATAAAAGTCATCAACTTTATAAACGCAAGAGGTCTTAATAAACGACAATTTGCACAAGTATTATTATTAGAGGAAATTGAGTGCCAGTATTCAGGGATTTTGACATACAACAATGTTCGATGGCTCAGTTGCGGTCAAGTTCTTAATCGGTTTGTCATTTTATTAGAAGAAATTAAGCTCTCTTTGAATGAAAAAAACAATAGTTTTGACGAATTTTCAAATATAGATTTGTTAAATGATTTAATGTTCTTATGTGACATCACTCAGCATTTTAACGAATTGAACTTCAAGGAAATGGACAAATTGTTTTAATAATGTTTGAAAATATTAAAATATTTATGACGAAACTTGACATCTTTACTAAGCATTTGGAAATGAAAATCATGAAATATTTTCCTCAATTACAAAAACATTTTCAAAACACAATAATTTTTGAAAATACGCTTGACATTGATGAAAATGAAATTAAAAAATATTTAATGATTATACAGGAAATAAAGCAAGCTTTTGAGAAGAGATTTAACCAATTTAGAAGTTTGGAAAATACATTTCACTTTATTTTATATTGATACAAAACGGAATTCGAAACAATTAAGTTAACAATTGAGTTAACCGAAGTTATGTGGCAGGTATCCATGATTTAGAAATGGAATTAGTTGAATTTCAAAGCAGCATAGTGTGGAAAAATAAATTTGAAAACTTGATTTGTGAAGTAGAAGAAAAAATGTCTGAAAGTAGTGCAGATAATAATGATCCCACACTAAAAATTGAAAATATTATATTTCGCACGGGATTCTTTACCAAATAATTTTATATTAATGATGAAACTTGCTAATGCTCTTTCAACGATGCTTGGGTTCACATATTCGTGTGAAAAATTGTTTTCTTCAATGAATTTTGTAAAATCTATCCATAGAAAAAAACTTGAAAATGAATTGACAGTGAAAGGCGTTAACGGTTAAACTAATGAATACGGAATATGAACTTAATATTAAGAAACTATCTGAAAATAAATAGCAACTAAAGATTTATCATTAAATATATTTCAACTTTATTATCAACTTTATTATACATACACATACCCGTAACTATATCTATTAATAAATAATATTTAATAATATGTATATATCTGATTTTCTTTATTTTTCACCTGGTGTCACCTGATGCGGTAATTCATGGTACCACCCCATTGATATTAATTTTTTGACGTCGACCTTAATTTTTTGCTCTTCACTTAAAAGTACTTCACGCAAAAGTAAAAGTTGTAAAGCAAAAAGGAAACGTAAACTTTTTAGAGGATTTTTAAAGTAGAGGACAAAGAAAAGTAGTTTTTAACCATCCCCCCCCTCCCCCTTTCCAAGTGACGCCACTAACTTAGTGACCCGAGTTAGTACTAAAAAAAATAATGAACAAAATTTGACCCACTTCTCAAAAAGGTTCGCCATCACTGATCTAGACGAACGGTGCATATACACTACATGTAAATACATTATCTGTCACAAGTTTTCAGATCTTCCAATGCTTTAATAATAAGAGGTGTTTTTGCATTTTGAATCCTCCTATTTGTACACAACAGATGTCTCAACTCCAAAATACTCTCCATCACTGGACTCATATTTTTCAGAAGGAACTTCTTAACCAATCCCTCAGCCCGCAAAGACAAAGATACCTCCCCCATTTCCGCTGTTAACGCAGTCGTTGGAGTCGGTCTCAAGGCACCCAAAATCAATCTGTATGCCTGGAAGTATAACATATTCAATTTATCTACCAGAGACTTGGCACTTGGGAAAATTAGCCGGATTCCAAACTCTATTTCGAGATCTAATTATGACCTGGTATAACATTTTTAAAATTAACGGGTCAAATTACCAGGAAAAAACTATTCAAGTTTTTGATTGAAATATTCTCGGACTTGATTAAATATTGATATGCTCGACTTATTGAAACGAAAGTTTTGTCGAAATGAATGTTATAACATATGATTTAAAACGATAGGAAAAATTTTAGGTTGAGACATGTGTTTTTTGTTGAATGGATGTTTATTAAAACAAATAGCAAATTCCTAATAACGTCCCTCAACGTGGATCTAATATCGTCCGCGGGACGATATTTAGGTAACTTCACCTTACTTTTAAGTTTATTTTCTATAACTGTTCTCTATATTTATTTAATATTTTATTTAATATTTTTCTTTAATCTTTAGATGCAAAAGAGAAAGCTGTGGGATCGTGAAGCAATGGAAAAAGCTGTTGAAGCTGTACGAACGAAAAAAATGGGTTATAAAAAGGCAGTAAAGTTATTTAACGTCTCAAGAACTACTTTAAAAGATTACGTTAAAAATTCTGAAAAATCTGTAAAGAATGTAGTTTCGGGGAAAATGGGAAGAAAACCAGTTTTGCCGGGAGAATTAGAAGAGGAGCTGGTAAATTATTCCTTGCAAATGGAGAAGAGTTACTATGGAGTCACCGCTTCTTTAAAACTTATTTAAAACGAATGGCTTTTCAGTCGGCCATCAGAAATAATATTCCACGCCAATTTTCACAGACTAAAAAGAAGGCGGGCATAAATAGATGAAGTTATTTATAGCTCGTCATCCTGATTTGTCATTCCGTAAACCAGTCATTATCAGGAGCTCGTGTATAAGGTTTTACTGCAGGAAACGTTAAGAGTTTTTTTTGGCACATTGAAACCTGAACTACAAAAGATTAGCTTCAACCCTAATAAAATATTTAATGTTGATGAAACTGGAGCTGCCACTGTTCAGCATAAAGCCAGAAAAATCCTGACTGTGAAAGGCAAAAGAGAAGTTCACAAATTGTCATCTGCTGAAAGAGGAGCATTAGTAACTATTGTTATTTGTATGTCAGCTTCAGGTCAGTTTATTCCTCCATTGATGGTGTTTCCAAGAAAAAACATGAAAGCTGAACTACTCGATGCAGCACCTTCTGGCACGATTAGTGGGTGCCACCCGTCTAGTTAGATCCAGCCTGAGCTGTTCCCAAAATGGCTGAGACATTTCGTGTCCATAGTAAAACCATAAAAAGAAGACCCTGTTTTGCTGGTATTATATGGTCATTACACCCATACAAGAAATTTAGACGTGATTGACATTGCACGTGACAATGGTGTATCTGTAATCTGCCTCCCCCTCATTCAACTGATCATATGCAAGCCTTTGGATGTCTCATTTATGTTTCCTTTAAAAACATACTATGCCCAAGAAATAGAGAATTGGTTGACAAATCATCCAGGGCGGGTTGTTACTCACTACGACGTTGGAGAAATATTTGGAGAAGCTTATGCAAAAGCTTGTAAAATAGATACAGCAGTAAATGCATTTCGGAAAACGGGAATATTTCCACTTGACGAAAACATTTTCGTCGACTCACCACATGCTCCTTCTTCAACCAATGCAAACAATACAACATCTTTGGTAAATTACGTCTCATCACCTTCGGGTTCCACAAGGGCAAGACCAACAACATCAACTTCATTATCACGATCGGAAACTCTTCATCCTCATTGATAGTTCCAGCAGATGCGCAGCCTGTTCCAATCATAGAACTACCTTCAACCTCAACTAGACGGGGCAAAGCCATGATAATCACGGCCTCTCCGCATAAACAAGAAATAATGGATGCAGAAAGGAAGCGGAAGGAGAAGGATGAAAGAGTATTGGGAAAAAAGGGACAGAAGTGTAAAAAAACTAAAACAGCAGGAAACAACAAAAATAAAACCAACAAGCTACAAAAGAAACAGTCTGGCGAGGACATGTGATGATGACCCAATTTTGGTCTCTACTGACGAAGAAGATAGCGACAATGATGACGCTGAATGCCCAGTTTGTCATAAAAGCTTTTCCTAAGACAGAAAGGGAGAAAAATGGATAAGATGCATCAAATGTTTTCAATGGATGCATGAGGATTATGTTGATAATCCAGGACCCAAATTTATCTGTACAACCTGTCTGGAAAATTATAATTACTTAAACCATACCAATGGTTGACAAAGGATTGATAAGATATTATAATATGATTACTAAGTACTAATTTTATATGATATTATTATTAATACAATTTAAGTTCATGTAGTGATTATTGTGATCTCAATATCGTCCCCGAGACGGAATTATTTTCAGAAAATATCTATGAAAGTTAGCGAAGGTACCCCGAGCAACAAGTTTTCTATTATGGGGAAATGAAAACTTCATAGGATTTCATTTTACTCTCATTGCCAGAACAAAATATTGACAGAGCAATATTTCTGTGGATGATCGCTTCGAAAAGTTACAATTTCTCAGATAACAATAACCTTTGTCGAGACGATTTCAGTCCCACGACTGCTACCTACAATGATACACCCAATAATGTATTCTAAAAAAGAACTGAGAGCGCCGATAGAATTCCGATCAACGTTTTATGAATACGTATAACTTTGTGTAAGCAGAATCGTGGACTCCAATGGGTCGAATGTACCTAATAGTCCATTTTGTCCAGTACATCTTGCAGCTGACGTTTCACTAGCTATTATAAGTAGCTCATACCATTAGAACTAATTTAAATTCTACCTGCGGCTAGCGAAACGTCAACCTCAAGATGTATTCATTATTAAAGAAACCCTGTACCCACTTGGAATTCTTAATGTCTTGCGTAATACTCCATTCGAATTTGGTAACGTTTAAACGTTTAAAGCTGCATTTAGGGGATATCCTCACATATCAGACATTAATTAGTGTACCAAATTTCATTGAAATCTAAAATACGTTACTTCCTTTGTAGCTCTGTATTGATTAGGTGTGGAATATAAATTATCTTGCTTCATACGATGTAAACGTGCTGTTATCTGACACACTTTAATTAGTATACAAAAGAAGATGCCCAAATAAGATTTGCACAAATATAATCAAATTTGGTAGGTGTAGAATAAGGAAAAGTTTGTTTCATACATATTTACCTAATAAAAAATATTCAAATGACGTTTCAATCGATTGACCAAGTAAACAGGCTGTCCTGTTTTTTCCAAAAACCATCTACACGCGCGAATCCAGAACCAACCACCCCAAAATAAACAAAACACAAATTGCAAAAACAATCGATAGTACTACACAATTATTTTCGATGTAAATAAAAACTTATCGGTGTTTCGCGTCGTGTTTTCGCGATAACGCCCAACTAGCGAGTTACGTCGTCGCCGATTCTAACTACAGATGCCCAAAAAACACCCAGTTTAATTCATGTCGTGCGCTTACAACGATTAATATAACCTACAGCTGAGATAACCTACCTTTATTTAGGTGAACCCAGGTGAATAGTTGGGTGGTCGATTGTTTTGAATTTTGCGGGGCGCACGGGAAGAGTTTTAACAGAGAATCGACGGCAGACGACAGGCCTGACACTCACGCGCGCACACGATCGCTTTTCACCCACATGCCGACCGTAAAACGTCGCAAAAATCGCGTATTTTTCGTACACAAACACAACGTACTGTCAAACGGGTTCCATGACAGGTCGAGCTGATTAATGCGCAAGCGCGCCGCACGAGACGAGAGCGCTGTAGGTCGCGGATCGCACCCACAGAGCCTACTTCAATTTTTGCGGGAACGCAGTTTAATTGCTAAATAATTCGCGGCAATTTGCATTAATTACATATAGGCGTGTGGCGGTTTTTATATCGGAATTAAATTTTGCATATGCGATAGATTTCAATTGTTTTACTGCATGTATGCTTTGGTGGCGAGTCCAAAATAAATTAATTACCAAGTTAACTTTTGGTAACCGTTTGTGTTTTGGGGCGGAATATTGACAAAAGGGTTTATAGGGCACATGACAGGGGAAGGTAATAATTTGCAAAGTATGGCATTGATCCAACACCACAAGAATAATGTGCAGATGAAGCTTTCTTAGTCACGACAGCGTTTCTGTACAGGACGACATAAAAATAAAGGGTTTCATGAAAGTAACAAGTTAATAGCTATTCTGTCACTACCATAAGGCACAAAGCATTGATTATTACCTCTGACAATCACCAAAAGTTTTCATAAACTTTATTAATAGGTACAGTAGGTAATGTTCGAGAAAATGGAATTTGTAAAAGTGAAATTAGTGGTTACGTTATTTTTAAAAGAAGAAAATTAGGTTACCACCATATTATAGGCATAAGGAAATGCCTTAAATATCCCTTATTCGAAGCAACAGAAAAAACGTTTCATATTTGAAGCATTTAAAAGTGCACGTGTGCCACGCCCTGCGTAAGCAATTTATAGGCAGTGTGGACAATTTTTAAATTTCTCTTGGGACGTTGCCAATCTAATCTTATTGCCGATACAATAATAAATTTTCAACCTACGTGACCGAATTGAGTTTCAAAACCAGAAATTTCGTTTATCTAATATTATTTGAAATCAATCACAGATTGTTTCTCTGGTCAAAAACTGATGGTTAATCTTTATCTGTCAATGCTACTCTCTTGATGCATTTTCATGTTTGTGTGTCTGGTTATCTCACAATCAAGTTCTGAATGTAGAATGTTCAGTGGCGTAATTAAAATCGGTTTGCCAGATTTTCTATAAAATATACATTATAAATTCAACATTTTATACACATATACATTTGTGATGATTGCTAAGAATGTTACAAAGCACAACTATAAATTGTAATACTATATAGGTATTACAATTTGTGTTTAACATGTATCCGGGAATCCGGGGAATACCACGAGCGCATGTTAGTGTAAGAAGCTTGATTCTTGATGTTATTTTCACTTCAGTGTTTATGTTGTTAAAAAGGTTTTCAAAACTACTGAATTGACTAACTTGTAACTTTATTAGTGTGTTTAGGTTCGAAGAACACTACAGAAGTTTACACTTTGACATACTTAGAACAAATGAATTATAGACTAGCGGTTCGGTCGGCCTTTATACTCTTTCTGTACCTTCGTGGTGAGTTTGCATATCTTTGTGCTGACTTTGCATCTTCTCTGGCATTTTCCTATTGTTTGTTCTCTATCTCAGGTGTGTGGGCATATAACTCTTCCCCCCTTAGCTTCGACTTCCTCCTGGACGTCGGAATTAGTGGAACCTTTCTTCTTTACAGAGTAATTAATTTCCTCTAGGTCTATGGGTTCGACACTTATTTTTATAGGATACTCATTAAAATTTGTTACTTCTACTAGAGCTTCATGATAATTTACTGTTATTATTGAGCTTGGAATTTCTACGCCTTTTATGAGCTCTGTATGATTCAGCACACACTGCCCTTTACTTTGTTGTATAGGCACTTTATTGGAATAGCTCTGTAAGGTGTTTCAAAGATTTTATTTTTGTAATCTAATCCTGCTTCTGACATTTCCAGTATATTTTATAATATATAATATACAGGGTGTTCCCGGAGGAATACGCACTATTTTGGGGATATGATCAGAAGGTCAAAACAAGTTAAATAAACCAATAAGTTTAGGTCCGATTCCCAATAGTTTCAGAGATAACTAGATTTTAAGTTTAGATTTTCCCTTTAATAATTTAAATTTAAAAAATAACGAACAACAACAAAAACATTAAATTAAAGAATATTTTCAAAAACGTCACCGCCAACATCAATGCAGACGTTGACTCGCTTGGTAATTGCTCGGGTAGCACGTTGAAGTGAATGGTGATTTTCTCTAATCGCTGCAGCATTTATAATGCGATCAAGAAGTGCCTCCCTCGTTTCCACTTTTGTCGCATAAGCTAGTGTTTTCATCCATCCCCAAAGACAATAATCGGGAGGGTTCAGATCTGGTGACCTCGCCGGCCAATTTTGGGGACGCCTCGCCCAATCCAACGATTAGGGAAACAAATATTTAAATAATTTCGCGCAGCATGACTAAAATGGTGAGGCGCTCCATCATGTTGGGACCACATCTGCTGCCGAGCATTTAAAGCTACATCATCCAATATTTCAGCTAAGTGATTTTCCAACAATCGTAAATACCCCTCTCCGGTAAGACGTCCTTCCAATACAAACGGACCAAATAATTTGCCTTGAAACATACCGCACCATACGTTGATACTAAATCGGCGTTGAAAGCTTCGGTCAAACGTAGCATGCGGATTTTCTGACGATCGATGTTCATTATGGCAATTGTTAATTCCATCGCGAGCGAATTGAGCTTCATCGCGGAATAAAATATATCTGTGTAGTGTAGTCCTCGATTTTGATTCATCCATCGACAAAATTCTAGCCTTTTGGAAAGATCACCGTCTTGAAGATTTTGTACGGGCTGAATATGGAAAGCTTGCAAACCATTTTCAAACGGTTTGCAAGGCCATTTCCAAACGGCCTTGTGTGCAACTTGAGCTTGGGTGCTTATCCTCTTCGTACTTATACCTGGATTATTTTCCACCATATCCAAAATGTCTTCTTCAAGGTTTACATTAAGACCATGATCTCTTTCAGAAACAGTCCTTGCACTTGGAAACATTCCAGTTTCTCCAGCGCTTGCGAATACGTTCTGAAACACTTTTCTACCAGGCACTCTCCGATTTGGAAACCGACGTCGATATTCATCAACTGCACGAACAGCATTCCCGTTGCAGTAATCATAAATAAATATTATATCAGCATATTCCCTATCACTGAATTTGAAAGGCATTGTATCAAATAACTAACTTCCCCGTTATCTAAAGAATCGCGAAATACTGCAGTTACACTTAGTAACAAATTAATTGACAGCTGACTCTATCAAACATTAAAGGTCAAAACCTTGAAATCTAGTTATCTCTGCAACTATTGAGAATCGGACCTAAACTTATTGGTTTATTTAACTTGTTTTCACCTTCTGAACATATCCCCAAAATAGTGCGTATTCCTCCGGGAAAACCCTGTATATTTAAAAAATCACTTCCAATGATACCGGCATATTTTTCTGAAAAATCTATTACGCTGAAAGTATATAAATGATCTGGATCGTTGAATATTTGTAAACTGGATATTTTAATTTTATATTCGTTCTGAGTGATACCATGCTTTGTTTTTCATAAAATACAATGAAAATACATTTCAATTAAAATTTTGTGACAAGCTTGAAGCTGGTGCTCCGCTATCAATTTAAATTTTATATTAATATTTATATCTCTACCAATGCCCGGTATTATAGGTCTAATTTTGGGTGAACTATTTACGTTTATCTATGTATTCAGTTTACATAGATAAAGCCAGTTTTGTTACTCTAAGACCAATGACATAGCAGTTTCTAGATTAGGAGGGTTTTTGCAACAAACATACTCTCCGTATTCAGGATATATCAGGATATGTCAACCTTAAGTAAGTTTGCAATGTCTTTTTGTATAAATTCGTCTTTAGAATTCTTTCCTCGGGTTCTGTTGTGAATTTGATTTTAGACAAAAGAAGATTTAATGAACCCTAACTCTATTCCCTAATGAGAACGGATTTGCTTTATTCTCAATATTTATTTGCATCAGATCTGTTAGTAAACAATCTTCTAGACGTTGATTAGAGTAATTTACTCTCCTACAAATTTTCCCTTTACGATCTTAATTATGAATGGATTTATTATGTTATTTAT
>JAWQRJ010002131.1:0-14140 GCA_033557515.1 Diorygopyx duplodentatus | reverse complement strand
GAACATTATGAAACAGGGTACTGAACGAAACAAAAGAATTTGCGATTTACCTGGTTGCGATTAATCAAATTGGGTGTTGAATTAAATAAACAATTCAAGAAACTCACTTATATTCTCAATTGTAATAATTTAAAAATCGCTATAAACCTTAAAGCATTTTGTACAATTTGTGGGGGAACGATGCGGTAGGTACCTTCCCCTGACCTACAAATTAGTTTTGACAGAAGCGCTTTCGTCGTTGGCGTCGTCTGGGGAATTCGATATTATTTTCAATTTTAGACTTTCAAGTACCAAGTGCTCGACGACATTTCTTTTAAAATTAAAATTACTGTTCACTCTTAAGTTTTACATTCCTCTTAAGATACATTCCTCTGTATTTTTTGCCTTATAAGAATCACGATTTCTTAGAGATATTCTTTGTACATCAACTCCAAAAAAGAAATGTCGTGCAGGGTGTTATAAATAGCTTAATTGCTATTTGATGGCGTGAAAACTCGAAACCTCTATTTTATATAGTACTAGCATTGGGCTTTCACATAGTGAAAGCCGTTTCGAGATATTACATTTAGTTTTTGTTTCATAATAATCCAAATATGGTCAATTCAGAAGAAATTCTGGTACACCGTTGGCTTCGCAATTTTTTTCAGGAGTAATTACTGGGAATTCGACGACGAAAACTCACCTTTAGATGCCGAAAAGAACAAGCTTTCTCGTGGTGCAAGCAGATTTAACATATCTTTGATTTTAAGAAAGTTATCGCGAAAAAACCTCTTATGGAGAAACAATTTATTCATTTTATGGCCGAGAGGTTTATGGATATCGTAACGCCGGTAAATAAATATGATGCTATAAAGCTGTATTGTGTAGCTGTGGATTATCTTTGATTGCCAAATGTAAGGTTGTAAGGTTAAGAATAACACAATATAAGGTTAAGAATGGTCTAAATATTAAATTTATGCAATATCATAAATTTCCTACTTGTTATAACAACTTAATTCTATTAAACTATTTATTATAACAGTTATAAAAACGTAATTGACAACGTTATAGAAACAATACAAAATAAAGTAGAGAGACATGAAAAGAATTTACACAAATTAAATGATGCGAATTTAATATTTAAATGCGAATAAGTTATGCGAACTTATTTTTTGAATTAAAGAGGAATTAAAGTTAAGCATAAACATGCTCTAAAATTGTATCCCGTTTATCAACTTTTAAATGCCTACCGCAAAAACTTTTGAGGTTATGGCAGAAAATAAAACATTAAAAATCTAATTTTAAGACCCTACATCTAATTTAACATCGATTTTCGGATTAAGATAAGATACTCTAAATCGCAATCTTTTGATGCCAACAATGATAACTTATGAACCACGCTGTATACTGCCCAGTAATCGACAATATTGGTCATTACGACATCCCTGTATACCATACATATCGTGCATATATCATATGTATCGTGTAATGTACATAATACACGTTATGTTTTCTATGTATTCATCTAGCTTGAATGTGCCTGCTACGCAAGCGTTAGCGCTTGCGTCTTCCGTTTCTACCTTACATTGTATAGTACGAAAGTAGGGTTAGGTTTCATCCGGCGACTAAGTACGCGATTAAACTACCGTTAACAACAAAAATTCGACGGGAATAATGAAGAATCGCTTACCTAGAACGTTGATGTTATCGTTTTTATCCAACAAACTGCCTGATCTCGAAGGTAACAGTGGGAACAAGCAAGCACCAACAAGCAACAGCTGACAGCTATGGGGAAAACGACTCTGGGCTGTTAACAGTGTTGTACGATGAAAATTCCTAATGGACAAGTTACCAAAAGGCTATTAAATGATTGGTATTGGAAGCTTACAGTTTATTATGATGACTTACCATGGGATTTAGGATAAATTCCCGTTAATTTCACTAGAAAACGTTATTAATTGAGAAAGCAAGTCTGACGGCACGGTCGACTTCAAAATGGCGCGAAATCTGCAAACAAATATTCTGGAACGTTCCTGATATGTATTGCCTCCGTTAGTTGACGTAAGGGCGCGAAATTTAAAAATGTTTTATACGTCGTATTGTTTATTTTGTTGAATGGAGATTGAATGTGGGTGTTTAAAAAAATTATACAGGATTATAAATAATACAGGAACTGCTACGACATATGTGTTTTAACGTTCAAATGTCGTCCAGTCGGCGTATGACGTCACTCGTGTCATATGGTTAGCACAGAGTGCACAAAATATTAATAATAAAAATTGGGTATGGATCACTCACACGACTTTCTCCGACCTGTTTTAGGAATAACTTCTAAACGGTGCGACTTTGGATATATGTATGTTTAATAAAATAGACCATAAATTCCATAACGAACCCAAAAATGCAATAATATATAGGATGTTCAATTTAGTCAGATTTAATGTGTTCATAACATTAATTTATTGATGTTTCCAAATTATCATTCAATTTTTATTTTTACAATTAAAATTCTGTATAATAAATTTGTAATAAATTTGTGTTTAGATGAGATTATGGTTTGATGTAAGCTTCACACGTTCGGAAATTGAGAAACCCGTATTTATGAACAAAAGGAATAAAACGTTAGAAAATCGTAAAAAAGGGATCATTTGAAAAATCGCTTTTTGCGGGGTTGGCAATTTACTGTAACTGCCCCCATCGTTCCGATAGGTCGGAAATGATCCTTCGCATGGACAAATGTCACAAAATTTATAAATTGCGCCGTTTGTATTCGGCTTGGCGTTGCATATCGGATTTGGGAGAAAATTATTGGTACATGGTTACCTACATCCTTACAATCCGATATATTTTAGGGCCGCGTAGATTTTCCCCAATACACCGAATGTAAATCCTTTAAATCCTCACAAAAAACGAACAAAAAGGCAAATAAAATGTTTTGGTATTGCACACACGTTGTACTCAAGAACGTCCAATATATTTTATTTTGTTTCGCAGTGTGGAAAATAAAGGCGATTATTGATCTTAATTAGCTAGAGCGCATGCCCGTTGTTTAGTTAGCTAAATAACTCTTCCGTACAGCGGAGAAGTTGCAAATTACTTTTTATTTATTAATGTGGATAAATTCCAAGACATTCTTTGTAATATTTGAAACTATAAAGAAGTAATAAGGAAGCCTTTCTAATTAAATATAAGTTCAAGTTTCTAGAAGCAATATCCGTCTTGTCCGGAAGAACTAAAAAAGTTTTTGGAGAGAACCGAGCAATTTGTTTCAAACGAAACTAAATATGTCGTAATGGATGGACAAAGTTCTTTGTCTCGGAAATTGTTTTTGTGTCGCACGGCTTTTATGAAGAGAACGAAACAATTTTGACCCGGGGTATGCGCCCCAAGCAGCGAAGAATTTTTAATCTCTTTAAAGGAAAACCTTTTTGTTCTAAAGGATCTAATTTGCGTAAGGGTTAAGTCGTAACTCATTTCGTCTTTTGTAAGTAAAAAAAAAACACGATAAAATCTTATCTCGTCCTTATATTATTTTTCTGGACTTGAAATAAAGTACATATATACAAAAGTGGTTTTCATTTATAATATTCGTATTCATATACAATGCTTCTTAACACACATACAACTTGTATGCCTAGGGCACACAGTCTACCCTAAGTCACAAAGCACTGTTGGAACAACAATTTCTGCAGCGAGATTCTGAATGCATGCATGGTTTTCACGTCCCTAAGCTCTTTAGGTAATTTGTTGAATAATTTAATTGCTCGATAATGTTTACCTCTTTCATAATTCAAATGTTTACCTCGTTTGTATGTATTGCCTATGTCAGTTACTAAGATCATAACTGAATATTTGTAATTTGTCGTTACGGTTGATTATTGATGTCAGCTCGTTACTGCGCATGTTTTTCGTTCCCATTGCTTTTTTGGTGTTATTTCTCATCTCTATATCGCTTTTAAAAGAAATAAATGGTATATGTAATAAATTCTAATAAATATTGTAGTAAAGTTAATGATAACTGAGTAAAATGTAATACCGCCATCAGAAAACCAGAAAGAAAAGAAAGGGCTTTATTCGCCGCTATCTTTTGATCCAAATGTTCCCAATTTTTTTGCTAGACAATGAATACAAAGTAAAGCGGAATGAATTAGCAGGCAACGTTGGAGGGTTCAGTCTGTACACGTGTTTGGAGACCAGGAAAGAAAGAATTATACCGCGGTCCCCCAGTAATAAAAACATTGAATTGCTTTGATAAGGTCCCTCATTTTTAGAACAAAGACGTTTTAAAAACACTATTGACATTAATATTCGCGAGCTCCCGGGAAGCCCAGAAAAATCATTATGATGTTCATTAGTGAGCGCAAATAAAGATAAAAGAAGGAATAAAATTTTCATTAATTACTTTGCAAGCGCGTTGTACCTATGGATAAATTGGAATATTGTAGATGGGATAATTATCCAGGGGAAGCTTGTCCGGTTAGCCCAGACGTCATTGTCAATAAACTGGACTTCCCATTGGGATGCCGTGACATATAGCGACATAATTAGTTTGGTTGTAAGCGACAATAACTCAAGCTAAGCTTTTATTAGTACTGCCACTACATCCTAACCTTGAAATTTAATCTACTCCAACCCTAAACGTATTACTATGATTTACGTAGCCACAATATTCAGGAACCGCGTACGAAACAAGGTAATGAATTAAAATAAAGTTCCAGGCAACGCGAGGAGACGCCGGTGAATAAACAAAGCTAAAAATAACCCTCGGAAACGCAATCGCGTTTTTACGATCATGAATTTTTCTTCTTTAATAAAATAAAGGAATTGCAGTTGAGAGATGAACATGTGTTCGCGTAATAGAACTTTCTTTGTCCCGAGACGTGCGATCAAAATAAAGGGTGTGTTGAAGTAGAATTATTCAATTTAGGTGACAAGTTCCCTTTTGAAAGCTCTCCACACGTATTGCTTGAGAGAAATTGTTTCAAGCACTTGGAACGACCTCAAATATTACTTTCCTTGAGGGCAGTTTAATCTGGTTATATCACTGCGCATGCGCATTGCTGTTAACCACGAAAAACAGATCCTTATGTACACAGAAAATTTAATAATTAAACTATTTCACTTGTTATGCAATTATTTACCTTATTATTAAAAAAAAGCAGTTATATATACCCCAACTACTCCAGTCTAGAAAACGGTTACTGGCGGTGCAATTTTCTCCGAAATTGCTTCTTCGTGGCACCGAGTTAAAATTGTACGAAATTTGTATTTGAACGATCAAAAAGCAGGTCGTTAGGTTAAATTGGTGAAGACCTCCCACCGTTAAAAATAGAGCGCAAAGCCTGTGCCAAGGGGGAGATTTGAAATTGTTCGAAAAAAAGAGGAAATAATTGATCTAATCGCGCAGTGCAAATTACACGTTTAGAGTCAACCTTACTGCGGCATTCCCTTTATAGTCCCGGTGCATGCATGGTTTCTTTCGGCGAAATTCACTTAATTACTGTGTGGGCTCGATATTAACAGCATTTACATGGGCTAGATGTCAAATTAATGACGTCTTACGAGTTAAAGCGAACAGCACCCGTCTACCCGCAGTGCATGCGCAGTAACGTATTCCAATCGATAATGATCCATAATGTGATGTTTCTCTTCTTTTATCTACTGTTCTTCCTGTTTCGCCAACATACATGAGAGGTCTTATTCACTGTAAACACAACGAAACGCAGTACATATTTATCATCTCGGGAAGTTATCAAAAATTTCAAAACTGTGAGCACTGATACATATTGAAAAGTTGTATTCTTTTTTGTTATATGGTACAATGTCGGCGCCTGCGCAGTAGTAATAGACAGACGATTTTATGCAAAAAAAAGGCCTTGATGTAAATGTTCCTAACCTACCCCATTGAGTTGGTCATCACGCGAGATTGGGTAGAAAAGGGGTTAATGACGATACATCGATCGTTTTGGGGGAAGCGGGGTTAAAAATGTTGCGCCCCTTTAATTCTGCGGAGAGAGCGTCGCGACGCTCCGCGCCGTCGTTTAAACGCGAAATTGGCTTTATCCTAGAACATGGAATTCTTGTGCGGCGCAGGATTCCGGAGAAGAGCCACCCACTAGATTTGAATGGCATAAAAAGATTAAAGTGACCCATTGCCACTCCCTCGGCGGCCCATTGGGCGCCGGACGACGCCTCTCGTGACGTCAGGCAAATAGAGCGACGCCCCCGCTAGGTTATCAATTGATAACGAATTATATTGACACCTGAGATAACGAAATTAGGCATCTAAGACGTTCAGACCGCACGGGCCGAAGTGCGAACCGTGTATCGTCCCAGTTGTATCGCTGGGGCAAAGTAAACATAAACAAGGGGAGGGGATGGCCGAGGGTGGGGTGAATCGGGTGGATAGGGTAAAGACCGCAGACTCGAAATATTCTCTCCTCTATATTCCATTCTTTACTTGCTCCAGCGTTACGCTGGGTGGTAAACGCATTTTCTTTAACACTTTATTGGCAAACCTTCCCCCTGCTAGATAAAACAAAAAAAAACACCCATCCACCAAGAGAGCGTAAAGTCGAAATTAAGGGGTTAAATGGTTTGAAAAGCTTGTATAAACACGCCGCCGATCTTGAGTTAACTGGAAATGGCAGACTTCTAACTAATGATCCCCTATCAAAAGGGAAACGATCTGAATTGAGTTAAGCAAATTCGAAATATTTCAAAAACACCCTCTCAATTTTTAAATTTCACTTATTTATCTACTGGGGCACCGAAATTACAAATCATAAATTTGATGGATAATTTACGATGGGTTTAAATTTTTTATTTATCAACGACATTACCTATATTGCTACAGTTATTACACAGATAGTAAATCAGACAGTGTTTCAAAATGTAACAAAACCTATTTTTAGTGTTTTACTCATTACCCTTTCAAGGGGTAGATATTTACTCAATTATTTGAGAGGACGCCTGCGCGACACGTGTGCGCGTGCGCATTGAAATATCATGCCATTGTCAACTCTATGACGAAACTACAGTAAGTTTTATATCTATTTTTTAATAGCGATGGAGCTTATTGGAATTAGAATTTTAGATACCTAAACATTTCTTTTTCTTCTCTTTCTTCTGGGAGAGAAGCTTAAGAGGGAGTTTTTATATTGAAATTTGTTGCCTTAAATTTTATATAAATATTCCTGTTAGTATTCATTACTTCCACAGGAGTTCTGCGTCATTCTTCGCAGATAAAGAAGTTGATATACAAACAATGATGGAGGCTGGAAATCCTCCCTAACAATTACGCCAGGTAATTGTTAATCATTATTACGATACATTCGTTTTGTGTTGGGTTGGGTTGGTTTATTTAATGTATTGCAATATACAATATATTGATCCTTGACAGTTTCTTGTTCATAAAAGTTGTAAAAGTAAACTTGTCATATTCTAACTTTTATGCAATAGTCACTTGATATCGATTTTAAATATGAATGCCAAAAAACTGCACCCTTTCTTTTGAATTAGTATTAAAATAAACATTATTAATGATAAAATATTTATAAATTTGCCCAAATCTCATTAATAAGCGTTGATTATTGTAAAAGCCCGACTTTTAACAAATAATATCAATCGTTATTAATTATTAATAATTTTATTTGTTGTTAACTGCTATCTACGACTGAAACAACGTGAATTATTAACAGATTTGACGATTTGTTTTTACGTACGTATGTATATTACATTTAATCGTGAATTGCCGCATTTAATCACAAATAACGATTAATTGTTAGTGGCTAGTATTATAAACATAATTATAGTATTAATTGTTCAATAATAATAATTGAACAATTAGGGAATACAGAGATGTTGTAATATATCCGAATAAATATCTCCAAATTTCATATTCCGTGTTAATGACATCAAATAAAAATGATTTAATTGGCATTTTAAACCAAAAGTACTCAGTGTGGGAAATGAAAAATGTATATATTACAGAAAATCGTCGATTTTCGCCTGTATACCCTTTCTGCGCAAACGCATAGGGACGTGTATTTACCTGTGCGTTTGCGCAGAAAGGTTTAAAAATTATTAAACATTGCTTTAAAGAACTTACATTGTTGAGTTGAATTGGTAACGCTTTCTCAGCATCGTAAGGTCGTTGAACAAGTTGTTTCTGTCATGTAAAAAACGCCGGAAGCGCTTGAATTTTGTACCCAGGATGTCTTGAGATGGGGTCATTTAAATATTTATAAGGGTTGCGCAGCTGTATCTTACTGTTTCATCACCCTTAGAATCCCGCTGTATGCCAGGCTGACCCTTAGTTACGTGGTTAAAAGAAATTTTTCGAATTCCTTCGAACCTGAACGCTGGGACCCTAAAACGTTTATTACTACTTTCTTACTAATTTCCCAATAAAAATTATAGATAATGTTGAAAGTACTGTCGTAGATGTTCTAAACATAAATTAATATGCTTTAAATTAACAACCTTTGAGAATGATCCCAACCCAACACGTATCATAGCAAACATAGAGAATTGATATTGATCTATAATTTGATTTTTACGAAAGAGAACTTCTTAAAAATTAGAAAGAAATTTTGAATGAAACGTCAACGAATCGAAATTCCCCAGGTTTTTAAAATTAATTTTATTTCTGATAGTTAAAGTTGTAACTTATTATAGCCGAAGTATGTGGTTAATTTTCCAAATAGTACTTGCGCATAAATCGAAATTAGCAAACTTGCGTTGTGAGTATAATCTGATAATTCCATTTGCGTGCGAAATCGGATATTAAAAAGGGCAAACAGATCTGCACGTAAACTATTATGTAATTAGATAGCTTATAAATTCAAATTCATTAGGCTTGGAATATCCATGTTGGTTTATTCAATAAAATTAACGGAGTGTATATGCATTAATACAGCGCATATATATATATTTATATATATATATATATATATATATATATATATACATATATATATTTACTCAGTCAGCCGTTGACATGTGTCGAGTGATATCGTCTACGCTTTTAACGTGTAATTAATTTTAGTTAAGCCTTATGATGTGTGTAATTGTTTCTAAGTTTTGCCGCCTTTGTAACTTGCATAATGCTTGAAAAAGATGAAATAAATCATCGAAATATTGCATTAAAAATAAGTTTTTGATTTACATCAATTGAGATCGTTAAACCAACGAATTGTCACTTATATATATATATATATATATATATATATTCAAACACCTAGCGGACAAGGAATTAAATAAGAAAGCCGGTAAACTGTATACACTATTTATAGACTTGAAGGTCCTATTCGACACTGTGAATAGACAAAAGCTGTGGAATTAGCTGAGGAAGAGAAATATACATGAACAGCAGGTGAGGATACTGATGGAGATATATGAGGAGACGTCATCATGTAAGGTAAATGTAGAGAAAGGCCAAACTGAGACCTTTTGGACCAGAAAGGAAGTGAGGCAGGGATGCCCGTTGAGTGCTAGATTATTTGCAGCGTACATAGGAGATTTATGCCCGGTTGCACAAAACATCTCCAAAAAGTTAATCGGAGATCAACGAGCCGTTAGCCAATCAGATTAGAGAATTCAAATTCAGTCTTCAATCCAATTGGCTAACGGCTCGTTGATCTCCGATTAACTTTACGGAATGTTTTGTGCAACCGGGCATTGGAGTGGAGATTGGTGGTAGAACAGATGGGAGGGATGGTGGTGGGAGGAACGAAGGTGCATTCATTGGCTTATGCAGACGACATGGCCCTGATGGCAAATGAAGCGAAAGAAATGTTAGGGATGGTGAGAAGCATAGAAAGCTATCCTCCATATATGGGGAAAAATTTGTAGGTGAATATAGAAAACACAAAAACAATGGTCTTCAGAAAGTGAGGAGGCAGAAGAAGAAACTAAGAGTAGAAGTAGGGGGTAAGGTATATAGAGGAGGTAGCTGACTTTACATATTTGAGATATATGACAAGAGCGGACAACAAAGAAAAGATACACCTACAACTTCTGACAAAAAAGGGTAATAACAGGTAGACAGGGAGGACAGGTAGACAGGGAGGACATACTGGAGATGTTATATCGACATTTTACCTATAGAAAAGGATTGTGTAAACCGTTCAAAACTTATAAGCAATAATTTTTCCTCGAAGCATGAAAAATAAGGAACTTGATAGGCACCACAGCGAAAATCCATGAAAGATTGCTTCCAGAAACATTAACACAGCGCGTCTTCTTTGCTAATGATCATTACTTCTTTTATATTGCGACGTGGCAAAAAAGCAGTAAAGATTTGACCGTCAGTTTTGCGAAATTTTAGTAGAAGAATTAAATTGCTATGTGCACATAAGTAATCTAAAGACGGAATTGGTGCAAGTATTATGGGGAAAAGCATTTAGTGTTTCTCCGGTATTGTAGTAATTACTATTTTGTAATAACTACTTCAGCGCGACTAGATTCGCTAGCAATTGATTTCTTATCATTTATTAGCTTTGATTAGATGACGATCCACGTGAGATTTGGGATTGTGTCTTCTTTTTCTCCAAATGGTGATAAAATCACCCAGTACCGTCCGGTTTCGCGGTAAACCATAAATCTTTCTTGCAATTAGCAGCAATTACAACAATAAACCACGGTCGTTGATCTTTAACGGAGTAGTGAAGTTGCAGTCACATCGGTGCTATTGACTGTTGGCGTATTCAGAAGACCTATGAAATATTAGCTGTGTGAAATATTAGCTGGGAAATACCGAAACATTTAAATAGTTGTTAACGAATATTCGCAAATGTAACTTAATAATATGATAACGCTACCCTACAGCTTTGGTACAGTGTGCTTCAAGTGGGAATTTGTCTTGGGCGGCAAGTTGCTAGCAGGTCAAAGAAGAGCGCGAAGCAAAATAAAAAGAAAATTAAAATTGGCCTGGAGATCCGGTTCAGTCGGAGCGGGCATATTTGCCTGACCTAATAACACAGCTCCGTGGCTTGCCACTTTCCAGTCATTAACCAATGATAATAAATGAAACATTTCTCCTGCTTTCACGCGAGAGCCACATCCATTTTTAGCGGTCGTTCGCGACCAATGGTGCAGCTTTTCTAGGCTGCTTCTATTGGCCAATAGAGATGTGATAGTCATAATACGTTTATTCGCCTAATCGCCATCTACAATTACTCCTTAAACTGTTAGAGGGGATACGCGGATTTAAAGATTCAGGAAGCCAGTAGCTTAATTGTAAAGTGAGTGAGATTTATTATGTAAGAGTAACGTTTATTGCGGTAGCGTTAACGTTATGTAAATTGATAGACTTGTCGCTAAAGTTTATAATACTAACAAACTAACTTTTGTTACAGTGTTCACATAGGTCTTCCAATTTTGCGTTGGTTTTTATAGAGAATAGATAACTCATTTCAAATTTGTGAGAAACTTATTGCTCTTTGTGAATCCTTATTAGCTTGTAATGAGTACAAAATAATTTAAAAAATTATACAGTGCATAAATTTGTACAGTGGGATGCAAGTTGCAAAGTAAGATGTCAACTACGTTTTTTAACAATTTTTAAGAATTCAACCGAAATTTTGTAATGTAATAAGTTTTCTTGGTTAGTATACGAGCTAGAATGAATAGAAATTTTAACATCTTTGTTTCAAATAAAAGTTGTAGTTCTTCTGAAGATCATGTATGCCAAATTTAAACTCGATGTCTTCAATGCTTCTGTTTTGCTGTTTTCAATAAAAGTCTCGAAGGGGCTGTTTTTATGGATTCTCTTGTCACAGTTTCTTATTTTCCCGATATCGGAAAAAAACTCCTATACCCCAATAAAATAAATGATAAGGAAAATATATAAGTAAGCAGCAATAATAAGTTTGATCCAATAACAAGTTTTGTCCAATTTCCAGGTATGTGGCTTATTGCATAAGGCTATTTTATCAGCCACTTTGTATGATGCCAATAAAGCTTTGTCATTTACTGTGAGAGTCTGGATAGAAATCTAGAGAGAAAATGTAAGTTTCTCTGCAAGAAATTTACGGAGCTTATCGACATATTCTTTGTGCAGAGTTCTTGAATGCCTCTTCAATTTATTGCGTTTCATGTTATCTGCTGTTAAATTTGTGAGGCAAATAACATACTTATTCTATTGCTTGTAAAACCGAATTTTAAGTATGCTTGGTAATATTTTTGGTGTTTTTGATTTCATAACAGGATTAGCACTGGTACTGGGCGCTTCTGATGAAGTAGAAACTCCTTCGTCCTTAAGCTTACGTTTGCCTCCAATTAAAAATCTATCCATATTTACTAAACATACAATAATCATTTTCAGCGTTTGAACTCCAACTGACAAACTATCTTATGTAACATAGTCACAACGACTTAACTAACAACTGACGCACTGTCACTGCTTTTATAGTCGCGCATTTTCAATGCAGAAAATTCGAGACGCATCGGTATCTGCCGCGACTGCCACACATCGGCAGCGTAGCCAATCTTGCCAAGTTTACTCTCGATCCTGAAAGGTAAGCCATTTGCATTTATTCACAATACAAAGTATAAATTCTTTTTCTATAGGTACGCAGAAATGTTAAATTGTTAAAATTACTAAGTTAATATGAAAAGTACTTTTAATCCTATTTTTTACCTTTTATCCCTTTCTTTTAGTAGAAAACACAAACAGTTTTTTGAAAGGCAGCACAGAAGAGGATTAACGATGTTCCAAATAACTACATCCGGAATATCTTTTAAAAGAAAAAAAATGAGAGCATGGGCAATCATTGTTCGCTAGATCGACGTTAGTTGTTTACAACAGTGCACTTTTTGTATCAACATCTTGTCGATGAAAAATGAGAACATGATATGCATCTCATGATGCTGCATCTCGTTCAGTTCCAGTCAGTCTCAGTCGAGCCGAAAAGTCGAGCGTGGAAAAATTGCGTCGTAATATGCACCGATGGTGCTCGTACAATGTCGGAAAGATTCCAAAGTGTACATGCACTTGTGAAACAAAAATCTCCAGTGTATCTGGACACATTGCATGATCTACAGAGAAGCTTTGGCTTCCAAAGAAATGGGTCTTGATCTGAATATTGTGCTAACGACGGTGGTAACCGTAGTAAATTATATAAAAATGAGACCCCTGAAATCAAGAATCTTTTCTGCACTTTGTGAAGACATGGGTGCGGTACATTCAGCATTACTATTTTATTGCGAGTCAAGATAGTTATCACGTGGGAGATTTTTGCAACGTGTTTATGAATTAAGATATGAAATCGCCGTTTTTCTAGAAGTGGAAAACCGACCGGAATTTCGAGGAGTTTCGAGATGATTTATTTATGATGAAATTCAGCTACTTGGTCGACATATTCGAGAAATTAAATACCTTGAATCTTCAACTCCAAGGGGCAAACCACATGTACGTTGGGATACCAGCGATAAAGTTAATGCATTTTGTAGAAAACTGGAATCGTGGAGCAGAAATGTAAAGCAAAAAAAACTAGAAATGCTTGCAAATGTGGATGAATGTGTTAAAATAGTTAAAAGTTACAAGACTGAAGAACAACACGTGGAAGTTGTTTTTGTAACCATTGGAAATCATTTAACCAAAGAATTTTAAAAGTATTTTCTTGCTGACTTCAACTTGATAGCAAGTTAGGAGTGGTTTAGGGACGTATTTCAAAATATTCCCGAAGGTCTCTCAACTACCGAAGAAGAAATCTATATAGACTTCACGGCAAGTGGCGAAATCAAAAGACGATTTAGTAATAAATCACTCTTTGAATTTTGGGCAGGGTTGGATGATGAGTTTTCTGCACTGAAAACAAGAGCATTTCGTATACTATTACAATTTTCAACATCCTACCTTTGCGAAACCTGATTTTCTGCGGTGGCTGATTTGAAGACAAAATATAGATCTCAACTAAATATAGAAAGAGAGCTTAGAGTGTCAATTTCTAATATTAAACCATTTTTTGAAAAACTTTGCTCTGCAAGACAGACTCAAGGGAGTCACTAATAAATATTAATCTTGTTTGTTATTTAATATTGATAAGTTAATTGTTATAAATGCATTGTGCAGTACTGATACAATCCTTTTTATAAGTATATTATATCAGTGTCAACGTGCATTTTATTTTTTATTATGTCAGAATGTATTTTATTG
>JAWQRJ010002130.1:0-14144 GCA_033557515.1 Diorygopyx duplodentatus | reverse complement strand
ATAAGAAATATAGGCAACGGCAGCCTAAAGTGCGAAACTAAAACAAAGTGGAAAATCGATGAATATAGGCTGAAGGGAGAATAAAGAATGAAATAAGGAAAACGGAATAAGGAAGAAGAAAGAAAGAAGAAGGAAGGGCGGACAATTGTGCAATACTCAGATGAACAAAGATAATGATGATGTGGATAGAGGGAACAAAGATAAGAATCCAGAAGAAGGGGGAGGAAATAGTGCATTAAATAACGAGGGAAGGGCGAAACGACTGACACGAAGATGGAAGCAGAGATAGAGACGAAAGAAAGAAAAAGTGGCAATATAGAAGAAAGGACACAGAAAAGCAAAATGGAAAAGGAGAATGAAGAAAGGCAGAGCAAAGTAGAAAGAAGGTTGAAGTCAGATTCATAATAAACCAGAAGAAAGATGTGAAACGAAAGAAAGAAGTAGGAAAAAAGAGTAGAGAGTAGAAAAGATTGAAAGAAATCGAAGAAGAAAAATGAAGATGGAAGCAGAGATAAAGAAGAAGGCGGAAAACGTAGGGATATAAATGCTTTTCTCGCCAATATTCAATATTCAGCGCCGCATCAAAAATGAATTTAACTAAAAAGTAATCCAGCCTGTGAAAAAAACATTATCAGCAACAACAAAAATCAGTGGAAATCAGAATGCTCCCCCATATCCCCACCATGCACAGGGGACACTGAAAGTTAAATAAAGTATTATTATTATTATCGTTCATCTAGGACATCCAGGTAAATATAAAAATCAAATAAGGAGCACCAGAAAAATACCAGGTCTAAAAAACTAATTCATTTTATAAATACCCTCATTTTGGGTATTTACCCGAAGCAGGGGTAAATACCCAAAATTACTAGAGCCATACCTCAAATTACACATCACTAGAGCCATACCTACGTATTTTCTAGGTGATTTTCATGGGAAAGGGATTCCTGTGAGGTTAAGCAAAGTCGTCATTACTGGCCGCTTTTGGGTTGGATGATTCCAGTTGCTCTCTCCAGCTAATCTCCACAGTTCTCTTAGTAGATATGCCCACTAAAATATCCAAGAAAGCCAACATACCGCCTATATCCTCTGACATATCCACTTTTACACTATAAAAATAATAGCTAACTTCATCAATTCCAATCGATTATCTCAAATAAATTACAATCACGTGTGCTTCACAGTAAAGTTTCAAGTTCCAACTAGCTGCAGAAGAGATAGAACAGTTCTTCAAATTGTTGCAAAAATCCAAAAACAAGAAGAAATAGAAAAAAATTGAGCAAATTTATTGAACATTGTTTTTTTCCTTTACAAGAATGATTATTAAATCAACAAACAATATTAATGTAAATGCCCGAATATAAGACAAGTTAATTTTTCCAAAATTGCAAATTGAAATTTTTCTCTCATGGAATCAAGATCCCGAATTCCATGAGAGAAGTTTCTTGTGGTTTTCAAAGGTCAGTCAAATCGTCCAAATCTTTCGTAACGACTTTTATCAGATTTTCTGTGTAATTCTTATAATTTATCATACTCCTTGCTCCATGGTCTTATAGAAATTTCGTCCACAGTTGAGCCGACTAAGTTTCAATCTTGTCTGGGTTCTCGAACTAGATTAATGAGATTTGAGAATAGTTCCATAAAAATTTGTTGTACTACTTAAAGTTGGCAGTCAATGTCTGTTACTCAAAAATCGATAATGTAATTTCTGTCTTTCCAAAACCAACCTGACTTCTAGACAAGAAGAACAGAAAGGCAAACCAGTACTACACAATTAATACCCAAGCAAAACATTACATAATCAACTTATTTTACACAAAATCTCTTTTAATTATCTGTTTCTTTTGCATTTACATAATACAAAAAATAAACGTTAGACCTTCTCCGTGATAAGCCATATGTTCTGGCATTGGCTGTTGAGATAATTTAGAAGATATCCAAGACTACTAGCTACTAGGTTTCATGGGATCATTGGCCAAGAGGCTGTTCTTCGTAAAAATGTCTACAACCCCCGGGCTGGAAAAGTCTTCAGGTGCAATTGGTCCAAAGTACAATCTTCACCCAGGTGCTGAACACAAGCTTATTGAATGGTCATCAGTGGGACATTGAAATCCGAGAGCGCTGAAGATGCCAGCAGCTAAGTTTGGCTAAACATCTTCACCTAAGCAATGATTACTGTAAAGAGTGAAACCTATGCATCTTAAATGGTGTAGAAATCACCGCTTTAGCATTGACTAAGAACCTTATTCTTAGTCATTGTGTCAACAAGGACTTCCTAGTCCTTAAAATGGGATTGATCCCCTTTTTGTCCAGAAGACCTTCCTTTTTATGGTCACCTACAATAATTACAGGAATTCACTGTAAATTTAACAGATTACGTAAAATTACAACATAAATTACACAATAATCTTTTAATAATCATCACTTGCGAAAGTGGTTTAAAAAAAACTAAAATGGGCTATCGCTATAACAAAGACATCTCATCCTCCCCCTCCCTACCGCTCGCCAACCACCCACCGCCACCCAGCAGTGTCTTCTCCTCTCCGGGAAGGGTCCGGGAAGCCGCCGCAGGGCACGCTGGATCCTCGAGCGCTGATTGGCGGACGGAAATGACAGCTCGCAGCGTAAGAATGATTGCTTCTTCTGTGGGTACCAGTAGGGAAGGAAGCCGGAGGGCGAGCGGAGGACGGGGAGGGAGACGGAGACGGCGAGATGCAAGAACGAGAAATTGTTTTCTGGCGTGCGAGGAAATCACTTCCACAGATGGCACTGTCGCTTGGCGCGTCCCCTCCCCCCCTCTTGGTCGGTGGTGTGGATTTCGCGTTTATGAGTTTTGCAATGTAAATTGGCTACGTAGCGGTAGCCTTCTCGGGGTGGCTGGAAGGGGGTGGGCTGATGGCTGGAAGCGAGAATTATTAAGACAATACAAGCGAGACGCCCAAAATCCGAGAGGATCTGCAGTTAAGGAGAGGTTCTGCTCGAATTGAAATAGAGAATTGGTCGTTAATTAAGTGTGATAGTGCTACTGTGTTAGTAGATAATCTTACAAATGAAAAGGTAGACTTTAGTACCATTGAATTCCTTATCTATAAATTCTCCGACTACCTTGCATAAACCTCCCAATGTTTAAACAGCTTTTCTTCTGGCCTCGCTACACCCCAAATTCTAAACTATGGTGACCCTTATTTCTAATACCATTAAAAATCTTTGATGGAAAACGGATGGTAACTGATATTCAATAAAGACAAAATGGGGTAGATCAAAACAAAAAAAAACAGCAAATTATCGATTGCCAACAAGAAAAAGTAAAAAGTTTGATAGTCAGTTGCCGAGTCGTAGACGGAAAACGTAGAAGGGAAACGCGACTTGATAATCGAATTCACTTTGGAAAGAGCTCGATATCTCGCATCGAAAATCTTGCGCCCAACCGTCGTAATCAATAAGCAGGATAAGAGGATGTATTTACGATGCTGCGGTGTAGAAAAAAAGATTTTTGTTAAAATCCAAGGAAACTTGAACACATATAATACTGTACCGTAAAGTATATAGCGTACCGTAAAATATGTACTACCGTAAAATATGTATTACCGTAAGGTAATATAGCGTACCGTAAAGTATAATGTACCGTAACGTATAATATACCGTAAAGTATATAGCGTAAAGTTGCTTTGCATTGTAGGTTACATTCAGGCAGGAGATGTTGCAGCGCTTTTGCTGCAGCCCCGAGGTCGATAACGAATGGTAATAAATTCCGCGTCGGGTTTTTGATGTTGAATTTAGATCAGATGGCCAGACTGTCGCTTTCTGCGCGTATTGCGCATTGCACGCCCCACTGTGATGAACAACTGTACCAGCCGTCATTATTCGGTCTATCACGGCGGAAAATTCATGAGCAATCTGTCACTCTTTTGAGCGCCAGTGTCCTGCGGCGTCTAATCGTAGCGTTAACTGGTCCCATACTGGACTTTGTTCTTTTCTTTTTATCATTTCTATAGACTAAAGCAAAATGAAAGTTTTGTGTAAATCCCAAATCACAAGAAATATTCGCAGTCTATTTATCTGTCTAATACTATTAACCGAGTTAATTTTGCATGTATGCATTTTCTGATCCCAAAAACGGGGTAATTTCGCCGGCCGATAATTGAGGCAGGCTTTCAAGATTGTGCTGCGAAAAAACGATTTAGATAGGTCTCAAGTCTCAAAAAACTAATTTATAATTTTCGTTGTATAATTAATCTAAAATAAAAATCGATAAATTAGTTGCGACGATGTTTGACCGTTGACCGCTCGATGACGCTGCAGTGAGGAATAAAAGTAATATCTTCAGCCGACGAAAATTAATTACACAAATCAGCGAACCCACAAATTCGTTTTTAAAGATTAGAAACAAAATTATTAAATTATTTAAAAGGCTCTGAGTAACTATTACTTTTGCGTCATCAGAATTTAGTTTTCAACTATTGTTTTCACTCTGCTCCATACTATATATACCTTGCATTAGAGCCGAGAGAACGTCCGTCGATTTTCTTTAGCTTGCAAAAAATCTCTTGCCAAAGGGGAGCTCGGGGAAAAGGGGAGAGGGCGCTCTTATTGGAAGTTAGGAGTGGACGAAGGGACGTTCGACGAAACAAGCGCTGGACGTCACGGGAAAACTCCTCTGATACTCGGGGCAGAAGTTTCCGGGAAAATTTCCGACCGTCCGACTCTTTCCTCCGCTTCCGCCCTCCCCCCACGTCCTTCGCTTGCTAGTTCTACGTTCCCCCCCCCCATCCTCCCGCCGCCACCGGCACCTTTAGCGGGCAACTCTCCCGGCTAAATAAAAGATAAGAGGGCCCAGGACTTAATAATTAAAAAACGCCCAACGCTATTATCATTTTTACCAATTCGAGTTGTTCCAGGATTCACTTAGCGCGTTAATTTGAGATTACGCACTCAGAGGGGGGAAGGACGTAATGAGACTTTAGGGGGAAACCAAAATATTGTAAAGGGGGCGAACAATGGACAATCAAATTAAATGATGTAAAATCAAACGTGTGCATACTGACTTCTAAAAATTACAGTACAAGTACATTTCTATACTGTAGTAATTTTTTGTACTGTTGTTAATGAAAAAGATAGCTTATCAGAAGAGTATTTTATCGGCACCAAGCTATTTGAACCTTTTTCACAGTTCCCAAGAATTTCGATTTTGGAACAGATGATGACTAAATATGTCTTTTTTCCCTGTCAAAGGCTGAGTTTGTGTAGTTTCTTAACTGCTTATAATAATCAAAGTTAGTAGTTGCCTTACTTTTAGAAAATTTAGAGTAAGCTGTATATCGCAATCTCATAAGAGTTGGTATATTTTTCAGTTATCCAAGGACATTTTTGACAGACTGTATAAAGTAAAGGCGTGTAGCGATCAATTATCTGTTGATTTAAAAAATTACCTTAGTACGGTGAAATTGTTAATTGTTAAAAAGTTACAGTGAAATTGTTAATTTCACTGTACTAAAGCATTTGCTAATAACTACATTTCTTAACCAATCAACATCATCAACACAGCATTGGAAAGCCTGATTCTTACCTTATCTAATGCTGTAAATGACCGATTCGAACTGTGTTGGGAAATATATAGAAAACGCGAATATATGAAGAAAGTACACAAAAACGTCGTAAAAACAGCTGTTTTTAAATGAAGATTTCTCGTAAAGTTCTTCACAGATTTCACGTTTCATACACCAATCGATTAACCTTTCTCTATCTAAATCTGGTAATGGCCGATCTCAATTTCCACTTATTCATTTAGTACGCGTCTTTAAATAGCATTATTCGTATTATGAATTTAAAAACAGATGTTTTTACGACTTTTTTATGTACCTTCGTTAAATGTTCGCATTTTCTAGGTGTTTCCAAGTTCGATTCGGCCATTAGATAGGGTAAGAATCAGGCTTTTCAATGCTGTGTAGATGGTGTTAATGGGTTCAGAAATGTACTTGTAATAAGCAAATTTGTATACAGGTAGACTCGCAATATAGAGGAGGCTAACTTCACACAGGGAATATTGAACTGGTGGATTTAAAGATTATATTTTGCAAAGATACTGAATATTTTTAAAACAGCTTGATATGGAAGATCTAGAATGTCCTCTTCAAAAAACTTGATATTGGATTTTGCATTTTGTATCCTCTTTGTTGTCAAGGTGTTTGCAAAGATTCACTATCCTTGCAAAAGGGAGTATCTTTATCCTTATTATTATCCTTTTGAGTATCCTTCAGCTCTGTAGCATATTTATTTCTGATTAAGTACAGTCAATAAAGTATTTATTTATTTATATAGAACACATTAGGTACTGTTTGGTTTTTGATAGTTTTTATTATGTATTGTGCAGTTTAGGAGATATTCTAAATCAGAGATCCATAATATCGAACCATGGAGATCAATGAAAATGTTTAAGATGTTAAAAAAACAATGTGAAATTTTTGAATCAAAAACTTGTATTGAGTGTTTTGCAAATCTTATCGAAACTGTCCCTAGAGGAATCTTATTTACTTATTTGTTGTATGTATCTTGGAGTCATTGAGGGATCAGAACTCATTGGATGATCTACTCTGTTGTTGTACTATTTTGGTCAATGGTAATTTCAAATCAGTGTTTTCCACTATTAAATCTATTTATCCTTATTATTCACCAAGTTATGATTTGATTTTTTTCCAATATTTTCAGTGCTTTCTTTCCTTATGGGACAGAAGTACCAATAACCTGAAAAACTCATAAAATTGTAATGTGGCTTACCATCGAGGAAATAAACTATCAAAGTTACGGGAAGTAAAAGACAAAGATGTACCAATGAAGCGGACAACTAACACACTGTAAAGTTACTTTATCCCTATTATTTTATTACACTTTTTAAGACCCTAAACTACCTTGAACATTTAGTTACTGTTCGAACGTCGAGAAATACTGTGCAAGTTGATAATAATTGAGGGCATTTCGTAAGAATGCGTCTAATAAAAAAAATTATTTAACATTAGAAAATAAAGCCAAACTTTTATCAGATCTAGAAATCTTTTATCAGATCAAACTTTTAAACAGGACGTGAAGTCACTTTTCTATCGCAAAAATATGGGATTGCCAAGTCTACAGTATGTTCCATCAAAAAGAAGGAGGCAAAGATTGACTTCACAGTTGCTAAAACATTTTCTGTGCCAGGAAAACGAAAATCTTTGAAAACTTCAGAATTTTCCAAAATGGAAAAAGTATTATACAAATGGTTGTATAATGCAAGTATAGTAGTAATGAGTACTGATCAGGTGATACTGAAGAAGTTTTTTATGAAAACTTGGAGAATTCTGACAGTAAATCTAAAATTGATGATACAACAGAAAGAAATGAGATTACTAAAATCAGTCATACTCAAGCAATTCAGATTTTATTATTGAGACTCTACTGTATTTACAAAAACTGTTATCCATGCTCCATGTACTATCTTCTCTCATCCCACCCCATCCCATTATATCCCATTTCGTCGGGCAAGTTCGATTTAATCCTTCAAAAAAAGAAATCTCTCTCCAACAAAAAAAAACTCATTAAATCCTTGAGATGGAGCGAGGTTCCATAGCCCTCTATATATATAAACAAGCTCCGTGCATAGCTCGAACACAACACTTACGCGAAAAAAGAAACACCAAAGCTTCAGCTCGCTCGCCTCCCTTACTCGGGACAGCCAACGTCAAAACATAAAAATCGAACTTTGCAGAGAGCAGAGCCTGGGGCGGATACCACCATTTTACCTCCGACCCACCTGCTATTGGAGTTTCCATGGCACCCTCTAATAATTCTTCCGCCAATCCCGTCGCGACCGTAGAGGGTAGTCGAAACGTCATTGGAGGACTTCGGGGGATGATTCTGTCTTCGTTCAGCTTGTGGACAGAGTGGGGTCTTCGCCAGATAACAGAACAACGCTATCAGGTTATAATATTGTTATACTCACTTGCCGTTTGGCTTAGGCATAAGCTAGTCATCATATTGGGATCAGAGTTAAATGTACTCCCCAAAATTTAATTGAATCAGTCACAGATATTAACGGTATCAAAGCGGGATCGCGCGGGTGATCGTCAATTGTTTCGCCAACAGTCGAAAGACCAACGTTCGATTGTCATTTCGCGCCAGCACAAAAGGCCGAGGCGCGAAAAATCGAGAAATCGCGAGTGCACCAGTAAAAGACTTAGTTCGGAATATTCGCCGAGAGTGATCCAACGGCTTCAAGTTGGATTTTAAGGGCGTCCCCTCCTGTTTGGGGGCCTCAGCCCCCGCGGTACCGACGTCCGGCGCCTCCTCCGAAGAAATCTCGCACCAGCAGTTCAACATTTTCCCGGCGATCTTCAGCAGACAGCTGAACTTTAACGCCTGTCCCCAAAAGTCGATGATGGAAGACTTGAGGCCGAACTTGGTCGGCGTTGGGAACCTCCTCGGTGTCTCCGGGTTGCTGGACGACCACCACGGGCACCTCATGGGAGGAGGTTCCAATGGGGACAAGGGTACGCCGAGAAAGTGCAATACTAGTGGGTCTTCTGCAGAAGATTTTACAGCTATTTATGGTGGATTGCCCCATTCTCACGAACATCATTCTCATACTCCTGCTCATACACCACCAGCAGCGCCGAGAACTATTACTGATCATACAGGTAATTGACCCTCTTGATGTTTATGACAAACAAAACTAGTTAAATTTAAAACATTCTCGTGTAAATCGCCCATTAAAACAAAACAGAGGATGATTTGAAATGAAACTGTTTTTAATTCTCTCTTTTTAAATTACTTAGGTCTAGCAAAAATTCTTGGTAAGAAAAACTTTCATTTAAATTTATTGTGGTAGAGTGAGTGTTAACAAAAATAATTTTAATCGTTTCAATGAATTTATCTTTCATCCTATACACATCCAGAGCAGGAAATCTTTCTTAAATCTCCTTGGCTCCTACTTCAAAAATTACCTTTTGCTATTTTTGGGGCATCGTCACTTCTTCTGTTTCTCCTCTAGTTTCCTCGTCTGTCAAACGCACCATTTGATTCAAATTGATTGTATACGTCAATTGTATGCGTAATTGCTGTATGGTGATTCGGTTGCCTGTATTGAAGTTAGAAGTATTAATCTGGCTCACAGCGGGGTATTACTTCTGCAGGTTCCATTTCAACCTTGCCTACGCATTTTATTCTTCAAAATAATAACTTTTTACTGAAAGGTAGTCATAACAGATTGTACTCTGTCGCACAATACATCGCTGCCGTTAGGATCAGTTTCAGGAATTAGAACTGGGCAACTCTCACAAACGTTTTGTTTACATTTTTTGCGACCGCTTTGGGTTTTAAAGCATATACCAAATTGATGAAAAGAACAGCACACAGTACAAATATTTCTTTTGAATATAAAAATAAAGTAGGTATACACATTCTTACTTATCTTTACTGTATTACTAACAGAATAGGAAAATAAATATTAAAAACACATCATTTAATATTAATAATAATACTCTACAGATATAAAAGCAAAATCTACTCATTGACTGATCACCACGTTTCAACAAATTTTCACTCCGACGGCTCTTGAATCAAACAATGTAAAAATGAAGGTATTGAAAATTGTTTGTAACCTATACCAGTGTTCGATGTTGAAGTTTCAGTAGTTAAGATTGATCTGTTAACTTTTAAGGGGTATTTGTTTGTACTTATGAATTTCGAAAGCATCTGTCTTCATAATTGTAGAAATGAATGATCCGCTACTGGATGTACTCGATGAAGATAAAAAAGTCTGAATCCCACCCGCCTACTATTTACCCTTTGAAAATTAATTATAATTATAATACTATCGAACCACGTGTAAAGGAGTAAAAAAAGTTATTGTAGACCATTAACCTTATTTCATTATAAAATAAATATGCAAGTTTTTTACGAAGTAACATTAATTATAATTTTCTTGATTCAAACTTTAACAATCTGCCAAATAGTCTAACTCACCAAGAACTTGGGTCTTCCGTTTAGTTGGATGAAAATAAAATGATTGAATTATTGAATTATTGAAACAACAAATATGCTGTAAATGTTTTACTAAATAACATTCATGAAGTCAGTTTATCTTAATAACACGATAGAAATCGGATTCTTTTTCGCAGAATACAAAGATTTTATACAAACATTTAAACGCTAATGAACAATCTATTTTCTATGTAAAAGTGTATACCAAAAATGTGTATGATTTATTTGGTTTTTACGTTTTTGAAATTTTTTTAAAAACAATAAGGTCTCTTAAAGAACAATAAGATTTCTAAGTCTACATACCCTATGGACTTAATATGGTCAATTAATAATTCTTGATTAACCTTCAATTAATACATATTGGTGTGGTGGTATTAAATATTATATTGGCCACTATTTTCATGCATTATTAAATACTAAGTTGGGAGAAAGGTATATTATGTGAGAAAAACAAGTTTTTAATACACACGTTTAATTAACAGATAAAAAAAATAGCAACAATGTTTAAAAGATTTTGAGAGGAAGTAGAAAAATAAGTCAAATTTATGCTCCTTCAATGGTTTTGCTTGGACTCTACACAAGAGTTGTTGTTTCTCCCTGTGTGTGTATTTTTGTGAAAGTCGTAGATCCTTTCGTCGTGGAAGTCGTAGATTGCGTTATGTTTGTTAAAAATGGAAATAAAGATGGAACAAAACGTGGCATATGACTTAACTTGGAATGATGCAACAAACTTTTTTTTCAGATTCTTCGATCGTTTCGCATTCTGTAGCTCTGTGAGGAACTAAAGAAAATGTAAAATGCAAGTTGTACACATTTACAAAAGTATTCTTAGGGTTCTGTAGTTTTATAACCCCGATTTATCAAAATCGTTCAATATTTTTTAAACTTCAAAATATCTCAAATTTAATTTTTTTATTTTAATTCACAGAAATATATGTTTTACTTACAAATTTAATCTACATGTGGTGAAAATTTCATAATGGGATAGCAATTGGATCATAGCTAATTCAATATTAAACCACCTATTAACCTGTTTATTACCAATATCTTTCAAAAATGTTACTTTTTTGAAAAGTTGGTTACAACTACTTCTTGTTTTGAAAGATAAAGGATCTGTTTTTCTGTAGGATATCTTGAAGTAGGATGTCTTGCGATGGTCCAACAGACATAAAACCCCAATAATTCATGTTTGGCTTTCATTGTTTGAATCTCCAATTAATTCGATTCAGCCATTCGTGTAAATACTAACTTACCTCCTAGATTGTTGTAGTCACGACGTTTAAGTTGTTAGAAAATGGATGTAGTTACTATTTTAATGAAATCGTTTTAATTTCATCTCTTATATTGCATATAGGAACGGAAACAAAAAGCACTGCTTGGCCAACAATTGTACTTTTATGTTGATTAAGAAGTTCTTTGTCGATTAAATAAATAACCAAAAATACTGTTATTGAGTTGTATGAGCAAACAAATGCTTTCTTAGTGGAAGCTTTTTGTTAAACCAATACAGCACCAAAAATTGCCAGCTTCTTTTAGAGTTACAATAGTTAAGCAAAAATATTTATCCTCATATTCTTGGCATTTAAAGGTATTTACACAAAACATATCAATTTGCACATTTGTTATCAAAATGTCATATATTAGCCATTAGTATAATAATTGGAAATGTAGATTATATAATCTACGTAAACAAGTTTAGTTTTATGGATAAGCTTTGAGAAACTCTTTCGCAAGAAAATTCTTGCCAGTGTGCAGAGAATGAAACTTCTGCAAGATCGAAGATATATCTTTCAGCAGATGCAAATAATATAATACTTGATTTGTTTTTGAAAATCTAAAGGCCAGGGATTGTGTAGCACCTGTTAAAATAATTAGTGAATTAAAGTTCCTCTCAGTCCACTGTACAGATAATTATAACGGTAGGTGCGAAATTGTACAAAATCTTCTTTATCGCACATTTCTTGACACTGGGGCAGTTCCAACTGTTAGAAGTCTTATGGGAAAAAAATATTTACTTCGATTTGACATTGATTACCGTAAAGAAACTATACCTAAATATTTACGTGTCAACGGATTGAAGTACAAATGATTCCAAGAGAACTGATAACAAATGATGACAAGAGAAGAAAATGAAATCACGATGTCGAAATTAGAAGAAGTAATTAAAAAACTTAAAAACAGAAAATCGACAGGAAATGATCAAATCAAAACACAAATGATTAAAAAACTAGAACAAGGTGTCAGAATTTTTTTATTAGAAATTATGAAGCATTAACAAACGAAGATATACCAGATGAATGGGAGAAGTAGCGATAGTGCCAATTTACAAAAAAGAATTGCAGCAACTGCAGAAGAATATCATTACTAAAGACAGTAATGATATTCTTCTTCTTAATGCAGGTATATGAACAAATAATGGGCACAAACCGGATTTTGACCAGGAAGAAGTACCCAAGATATTCACATTAAAAGAAATTTCATCAAAAATGTTAAAACATGGCAAGACATCGTATTATGCTTTTATAGACCTTGAAAAAGCGGTTGACAGTGTGTAAGTAAAAATATGGAGGAGCTATCTAGCAGATAGCGCTTAACGAGCAGGAATAAGAATGGCAAAATATCAAGACTAGTACAGGAAATCTATAAAAAGAACGTGAAGTACGTGATAAGTAAGAATATGAAGTCAGAAAAATTTCTAGCAACGGGAGGACAAGGAGGAGGACCTACTTAGGAGCCCAATACGATTTAATATATTCATGGATGACATAATTTAAAAATGTGCAAACTGAACTAAAAATATGCATAGGAGATAAGAACTTGCAAAGTATACGGATATCAGAAAGAATAATATAGTATTGACAATTATATTTAACAATTATATTTATAATATATTTATCAATTTGCGGATGATAGTATTGCTGGCTTCAAACAAAGGAACCCTTCAAGAAATCTTAAAAATATGAAATGACGCCCCTCTTGTAGGAAACGAAAATAAATAAGACAAAAATGAAAGTAATAACAGTAGAATACAATAAAATAAGCACCCAAACAGAAGGAAACAGGATAGAGCAAGAAAGGAAATTTAGCTACTTGGGAACACTGGGAGGGAGGAAGCGGAAATGAATGAGAAAATTGAGAACACGATAAAGATATGCCATGTAACGAACAACAAATTTATAAACATGTCAGAAATATCATAAGCTACGAAGATGCAAGTATATAAAACAATATACACCAATATTAACATATTGGAGACAAAACATAAAGAAGACAAAAAAATAGACTTCAAGCCATCGAAATGAGATACCTTAGAAGGGTCAAAGGCGTATCAAGAAAAGACAGAATTAGGAATACACAAATAAGAGATGAACTGGGAACAGTGTCAATGACACAAAAGTATCACCGCGAAAGTAAATAATCCCTGTTATTGAAGGGATTATACCTCGGAAACTATTTTACCGAAAAAATTTAAACAAACTTTGTTGCAATCAGCATTTGTTTCTTCATATCGTCCGCAAAAATCAGATGTTTTACACCGTAGTTTTCTTACTTACAACGTGTGACTAACAATAAGTTAAAAATGTACCAAACTTTCCTCACAGCAGCCTACCAAATTTTTTTCCGCCCACAGCAGTCACAAAAAAAAATTGAACTTTCTACAGGGTGTAAATTACCGCATCTGAAACACGTTAATAATTTTGTATTTGTCCTTTATTACCACATTCAGTTGATAATCGCGCTTATGTGCAATGTTGTTACCTCAAGAACGCTTTGCCGCATGTTAACACGGTTGAGTTCTTTGCTGTTAGATTGAAATCACACGAAGATAATTATTTTATTTTTGAGGGCGAGTTAAATATATGAAGTTATAGCAGATTATTATTGGGGTGTATAACCGTATATCTCCGTTAATATTCAAGACAGAATAAAAAACTTTATATAAAAATTGAATTATTTTAAAATTGCAATTTGATGGAAAACTTAAAAATATTCTACTGCAATTTCTCGCTAGAGGGCGATAGTCAACTTTTTTTTCTTAAATGGGATTACATATTTTTTATGCATCTATCTAATAGAGGATTTTTTTCTCTTTACGAATATCTAAAAATATCATAACATTAAATAATGTCATT
>JAWQRJ010002129.1:0-14146 GCA_033557515.1 Diorygopyx duplodentatus | reverse complement strand
TTGTTTTTTACTTCAATACATTGTAAAAAACCCTAAATATTTTGTATTTAACTTTTTTTTCCAGCTATCTTAGTTTAGAAAATAATCGACCGTTTCCATACATAAAAGCGACCCTGTATATAGCAGTGTTGAAAATCCCGTCTCACACAAATAGGGGGTGGTAAATGATAAAAGTATATGCAATGCTGAATTCGCCAGTTGAGGAAATGGTTCTAATTAAGTACACCAAAATTGTTCAAGGTTCAATTTTTCAAATGCCATTTCACTACGTGAATTAGCTCGTAGTTCAATAAGTTCATCTTTTAATAAATTACTGTCGTCCATAGAACGCAGATTATGGATTCAGTATCCATCTCTGGGCATTTTCAATATCTCCCGTAGAAAAATATTCATGAAAAGATTTACTCAGTTGTTGCAAATGAATTACAACTTCAGATAAAATTGTAATTTTCTCGTCTTCCAGGAGAACTTCATCAAGAGAGGGAAAATTCGCAAAATTGCCATTTTGCACTCGACTTATCCAAATTTTGAGTTT
The DNA here is from genome assembly GCA_033557515.1 of Diorygopyx duplodentatus. Lineage (NCBI taxonomy): Eukaryota > Metazoa > Arthropoda > Insecta > Coleoptera > Scarabaeidae > Diorygopyx > Diorygopyx duplodentatus. The sequence continues at coordinate 13,611 of JAWQRJ010002129.1, read as the reverse complement.
TTCGGTAAAAGCAGATAATTTTTGCTCTAGCTGTTATTATGTTTGTGCCAAACCCTTGTGGTAGTTCGTATCTACCAAAGTTTGAATTACTGCTTGTGAGGTGTTCTTTGACTCTAATTTCGATTTTTCTGCCGATCTCTCCTATGTATGTAGCATTGCAAGTTTCACATGTAAGGGTGTATACACCATTTTTTTCTAGTAATTTGGTAGGTGGTTTACCATTGTTAAGTATGTTTTTTAGATTATGGTTTGTTTTAAGGGCAAGTGAAATGTTGAATTTATTAACAATGTTTGTTAATGTATTTGCCTTGGTAAGTGATGGCTCTATAGATTGGTTTAGGTTTATCTTCTATATGTAGTAGTGTTGTATGATTATGATGTCTAACATTATATTTTTGAAACATTAAAATAGTGGATATCGTAACTATTGTTAGAAGCAATTTGTTGTATAATGTTTAAATATTTTTTCACGTTATTAAAACTGAGAGGAGCATATTTTAGTCCGTGTATATAAGAAATGAAAGTTAATTCTTTAATTGTTAGGCCATGAAAAGAATTAAATGGGATAATAGCGTCGGTTTGCGTAGGGTTCCTATAAATATCATAATTAATTGTAAGTGGGGATGTTATTAAAGTGGTATCTAAAAAATTTAAGGTGTGATTATTTTCTAATTCTATGGTAAATTTTAGGGCGAAATAAACATCATTTCGACCCCCAGGGGTCGATATGGACCACTTTGCGTACCCCTGGTCTAACAGCTGATATTTCACTATAACATGTCCCTCTTAGGGATTTGCCTTTCATTACATTAATTTTAGTATTAGGCATAGTATTTAAAAAAGGAAAGAAAAAAGAATCAATAGTGAACATTCAAATCTAAATAGGTAAGGAAATTGAAACATTTCTGTTAATTAATATTAATTAATTAAAATTTTATTGAATATAATTCATTATAATTCATAAGTCAGTAACTCATTGCAAAATAAATTGCAGTGAATAACTGTCAATCTATCACGGTAAAAATATAGTAACATATAGTAACAATTTGTAATAACAATTTCCATTCGGTTTGAGCATGAAATTTATTAATTATTACATTAATCTTTTATTTAGATGACAAAGTTTTATGAAATTAAAATAATAGCTCATTACAAATGTACATAATGTAAACCACGATGGATTTAACTATATCAAAGAAACTTCTTATTTACCATTTTTTTAAAAAGTGATTCTTTATAAGAAGTTCTGGATGATTTGAGAAGTCATCATTGACATCTGGTGACTTTTCAGACCATAAACTAAGGAAACGTAACATTGTGACAGAGTAAAATGTATCTTATGAAGTCGATGAACGGAGAGAATTGGAATTATGTCAGATATAACTAGTAGAGGTTATAAAATCATCATTATTATCAGATATAATATAATATTGATATAAATAAATATCAACAGAGACTTTATTACATTTCGTAGGGGGCTCAAATTTTTACACTCTTAAGGTTATACTGTATCAAGAAAAGTAAAGAAAAGTTAAAAAAAATTTTTTTTTTGTTTTTTTTTAATCTTACCACGCTATTAACTTCATTAATACCGTCTGATAACTTAGAGCCGTCTTCGCTGTTGACGGAATATAATTATAAACATCTTGTGTGGGCAAGAATTGCTCGTTTATGAATATAAGATTATCAACTAATATATCAGTTATTTTGTTTTTTATAATGAATTGGACAATTAAGTTATATACCTTTAATATTTAAATTATTAAGTAAAGAAACTTATTCTGTCGAAACCTCTTGATAATATATTAGTTTTTTATTAACATTTATTTTATTGTTTTGTATAACCAAAATGTTTTCACTAAATAGTAATCAGCTCAGTAGTTTAACTAAAAAGTTAGCCCCAATTATACCATCATAAGATAATTTGGATAGTATTTGTAAACTAATTTTATAACTTTCTAGTTTGAGATTTCCTGCAGATTTTGAAATAGGTTTACCATTTCCAGATGTGATTTGAATTTTATTTGTAAAAACTATTTTTTGCAAAAATTGCTAATGTTCATTCTAACTATACTACTATTATTTAGCACCGATATTCCATAATTTGAATCACTTAGTGCATTTATTTTTATATTCTCAAATTTACAATTGACTTACAGTAGAACGTGATAACTATTGTCGTCTTCTATATCGTCTGAAATTTTAAGTAACGCAACGGGATCTTCGTAAATAGAATTTGCATAATGCTATTAATTATATTATATAAAAGTTTACTGAGGTATTTATATTTTTATGAATTATAATTTAATCTTTTGGTTTATTTTCTGGAACTTTTCTTTTTTTTTGTATATTTTGTTCAAAATTTCTATCAATATTATTACATAATAGTATCCGAATTAATGAAAGAATTATTTTGATTTTTGTTAACGTTTTGGCTTAAAACAATAGCATTTTGGTTCGTACTTACAAAAAATTATCGATGTTTCTTTATGATTATCTTTTTGTTGATTTTTAAAATCAATATTTTTGTAATTTTGATTAGTAAAATTTCTGTTAGGGTTTTTATTATGTGATTATTTTTTGATTAGCATTAAAACGTGAAGATGAGGGTATCGAAATTTCATCGTATTTTTTTAATAACGTTCTTAAGTGAAATCTTAAGCACTTGATATATTTACTGCTTGAAGTATTACTGCTCTTTGAATTTCCATGTCAAAATATTTTGAAATATATTTGATTAACTCTTTTTCTGGTATTGGGGGTTCCAAATTTTTAAATCAGATATTTTTTACAACAATAATGCTCCTTAACATTCCGTTATCAATGTATTTTTCTCCAATTTCGATTGATCTTGTTCGGACCAATACTTGTTTAAAAAGAGTATTTTGAAAGTATTGAGTATATTGAATTACATTATGTTAAATTACAGCTTCTCCTATCAAAGATGATCTGATTATATTTAATACTGTTTTAAAATTCATGTTTTGAGTAATGAACTTGTGCAAAGAATTTACCATCTAAATTCTTGTGGGGTTATTTCTAATTTACCCATTAAATTTCGGGACCTGCTTTTGATTAAAAATTAGTTGTCCTAGGTTGGTGAATTAAAATTAAAATTTTGATTGTATTAAGTTCCATCTGGTGGAGATGATGTCAAGGGCATTTATTTTTTCAAATGCATATGCAAAAAAGTTTACGAAAGCCACGTCCAGAGATCGGGTTGGCCAGTCAATTTCGGGAACCATCTGGCAGGGCACCATCCTGTTGTCACCACATCGTTGATTCTTCAATTAAAAAAAATCTTCTGGCATTGAAGGAGATTTTTATTTAAGATTCACAGCTGTACTCTTGGAACTTTGTCATTTGCCAAGTTATTTCTCTTTTATTTCGTTACATCCTTCTCTTATTATGTGGTGACGCAGCTTGCTGGAAGAATAAATTATCTCAATCAAGGGTACATTATCCGTAACTTCTTTGCACCCTCTCTGGTATGATGGGAATTGACATTACATTGCAGTGTTCATTGGAGTGTCTGGAGATGATCGTCTGTTAAAACTCAATTGTTGCAATTCATACCCTGGAAATGTTCTTTGATGAAAACGTTCCAGCAAAAATGAAAATGTTTAAAGTTATAGTTGAAGTTTACCAAGTTATGTTGCGGCAACAATATTTCATACGTCTTATGTATAGATCTTACACAATTAAATTTTCACAATACCTAATACGGCCAAAACATTTTTCAACAACTACAAGCAAACATCCATCATTTCCAAGTGCTTGTTAATTTTCTGTAGTTTCTTTCAATTCTTTTTTTTTTTTTGGCTCACCCGATCGAGTGATCCACGGTCCGAAAGATAACAGTATTCAAAAATCATCAGACGTCGTCCGCAACAGGTCATTGGTCTCAAAGAGGTGTGTAGCGACTAACGGACTACTTTCACTCTCGCAGGTGGTCGCACTATGAGCTTCAGAAGCAAAACGTCCTGGTCACCGGTGACCGGTCAGGCCGAATCCGCAACTAAAGAATTTCAACGAACAAGAGAAAACCAATGCGTTGGTATTTATTATCCCTAGTTTGGTGTCTTCAATTGTGTTCAAAGTGAAACTGTATCAGCAATCCAAGAATTATAGCTCATTTAATCCCACATATTGGGGTATGTGGGTAGAAGAAATGTGAAGAAATGTTGAAGAATTCTTCTGAAGTCTTCTTTCGAAGAAATCATGGCAGAAGATACAAGAAACGTTGAGTGGGGAAAAAGAGTTTCCAATCGCACACCCATATGTATTCTGCATATCAGATACTCACTCACCTAGGGGTTAGTGAACCCGCAAGCGACCGCAGGTCTGCAGACCATTAACACCAAGGCGAAAATTTTGAATTCCGCCCAACTTGTCGTCGGCAACAGTGCGTTGCCTGAATGTCAAGTCGCTTCCATAACAGAATTCGTATTTGTCAACAAGCGGTCATTAAAATTCTGTACGTCGGTTGCGTACACGCATTTTTGTATAGAAAATATTGTAGTGGGCAGTGCACGGTTAGTAATTTGTAATTGTAAAGGCCATAAAAATGAGCCCCGAATTGCGACGATAAAAATTTATATGGTTTTTCAGTTGGTCAATACGACCCGAAACAAAACAAGTGCTTTTAAATGCAATTTATTTTGTTACAGCCAATAACCATACCAACTGCGTAATGGGTAACGTCAATTAAAAGTCTCTTAGTAAATATAGTACTTGTATATTGTATAATTTGCATTCCTGCGTACAATCTTGGTGATTTATACTACATGTTATTTACCTGCATGCTGACACACTTAGGTGTTATCGTACCAAATAACTATGGGCGGGTAAATAAACAAGGAATAGAATTGCTCTAATGAATTTTAATAGTTATGCGAGCAATAAATCGCTATGGTGAAGGGTCAACGCAGAAATATGTACCGGTATGTACAAAAATAGGAAATAATAGGTTTGTTTTGCTGATTGCTGCGAGTGTTATGTAACACTGTTTATTTATTGTCACGGTAGATATAAACAGGCCAATATAATTTAATATTATAAACCAACAATTAAATAAAATTAGATTTAAATGAACAAGGCTGGTTTCCACCAGAAGTTTTTTCAGAGTAGACTGCGGCTCTCACGAGAAGCGCGAGAACAGAGAACGGATTTCATACAATGTGCCAACTCAAATTATCAGAATGAAATTTTTTTTTAACAATTTGATTTCGAAAAACAACCTCCCAGTATTCTTGAAGGACACTTTCTATTTGTGTGTCTGTCAAACTTAAGTTTTTACGGGAATACCGAGATCAGTGGGGCACATTTGCGTTCCCGGAAATTGTTGACATCAGTGTGGTCAGTGTGGTGGAAAAATTAAGATATGGTAAAATTAAGTTTGAATAAAAACTATCTTATACTACTTGTCTGTTTCTTGTGTTGTAAATAAATAAAGCCGATGTCTGACCGGCATTTTAATAACATTTTATTAATTTCCAAAAAACTATTAATGTTTAAAGAACCCAATTATTACATTGTATATTCGAATAACCAAGAAGTACTTATGCCATTTCATACTTGTGACCGCCATTGCATAAAGCCTTAAGTTGACATATCATAGCACAATATTTTTGTTACAACATTCAAAAATATCATTTACACGTTCGATGAAAGAATTCAAAGAACTGAAAGAATGAGGCTGTTGGGCCTCAAGAACATCTACAACTTTTCATGACATCCAGATAGAAGACAGAAGGATATAGTATGAATGACATTCACACTATGTCCTGCCAGTTCGCCAATTCTTAAATGACAGGTTTTCTGAACAGTGGATTAGAAGAAGAGGTCCAATAGAATGGCCTGCGCAGTATCCTTATTTAAGAAAAGTCATTACTTTTCTTTCTAAAATGTATTATTTACTAAATATGACCTGCAACAATTGAATACCTTTAGTAACGCAGGGAATACACAGTCATAAGATAAGAACCATTTAAAAATGTCACAACAGAATTCGTAAATTGATTGTATTATTGTTTATAATAATATGGGCACCATTTCGAACAATTAATTAAATAAAAGAAACTATAAATGGTTTTAAAAATAAAATGAAAGATACCAATTTTAGAACTTGGCAACGTTTTCAATAAAATGGGAATTAGTCCAAAATTATTGATTTAAATTAAATTAAATTGAAAAGTCTTTCGATGAGTAAGCGTGAAAGATGGATAGGTTTTACAACTAAAAGTAATGTTTTCATCAACGTTTAGTTTACGCACACAGCCTTTTACAATAGAAGCAATTTGTTGTTTTGCAGATTTTGTTAATGTTATGGTACCTAGTAGACCGAGCTCGCGCGGGGGTAAAACACAAAAAAAAACGTTACAATGAGCAAAAGCTCGTTTTACATCTTTAGTGGAGCTCGGACTTTCAGTGTTGTATGAGTTTCTACATATTATAAATATTTTTTAATTCCTATAATACTGATGGCACCATCGTACGGCCAACGATTAAACTATCGTCATAGCCGCCTCCGTCAATACTGCGGGCTGAATAACATAGTTTTCTTTATTTGCGAAGTTATTTGATTCATTTGAGACTTGTAACCAATTATTATAGACTTGTTTCGTTCAACTCTATAAATCCTGCAAATACCGTCTGGCAACTTAGAACCGTCTTTCTCGCTGTTGGCGAGTATTTACAAATATACACACATACAAGAATTGCTCGTTTATGAATATAAGATTATCAATTAATATATCAGTTATTTGTTTTTTCTAATGAATTGGACAATTAAGTTATATATCTTTAATATTAAAATTATTTAGTAAAATTATTAGTTTTTTATTATTTTATTATCATTTATTTTATTATTTTGTATAACCAAAATGTTTTCACTAAATAGTATATCAGCATTGTATTTAACCAACAAGTTAGCCCCAATTATACCATCATAACTTTCTAATTTGAAATTTCCTGCAGATTTTGAAATAGGTTTACCGTTTGCAGGTGTGATTTGAATTTTATTTGTAAAAACTTTTTTTTTGCAAAGACTGCAAAAGTTCATTCTAACTATACTATTATTTGCACCGATATTCCATAATTTGAATAACTTAGTGCATTTATTTTTATATTCTCAAATTCACAATTAACTTGCAGTAGAACGTGATAACTATTGTCATCTTTTATTTACAAAGGAAGTATTTATATTTTTATGAATTATATTGGGTTTATTTTCTAGAACTTTTGGTTTTTCTTGAACATATTGTTAAATTTTTTTATCAATATTATTCATAGTATCTAGTAGTATTACTACTACTAATAGTATCTAACAGTATTAGCATCTAAATTCGTATGGGGTTATTTCTAATTTGCCCATTAAATTTCGGGATCTGCTGTTGATTAAAAATTAGTTGTCCTAGGTTTATTAATTAAAGTTTAAATTTTGATTGTATTGAGTTCCATTTGATGGCGATGCTAAAGTTCATTCTAAGTGTGCTGTTATTTAGCACCGATATTCCATAATTTGAATCACTTGGTGCATTTATTTTTATGTTCTCAAATTCGCAATTAAGTTGCGGTAGAACGTGATAACTATTTTCATCTTCTAGTTACAAAGGAAGTATTTATATTTTTATGAATTATATTATTAATTTAATATTAAAATTATTATCTTTAATATTAAAATTATTTGGTACAGAACTAACTAACTTGTCAACTTTTTCAATAAAATGGAAATTAGTCCAAAATGATTGATTTAAATTTTTCTTTCGCAGGTGTAAAACATTCGTTGAAAATTTGACGTATCATAAACAGTTTAGTGCTATTTGAGATTTTAAAGATGGGGTAGGGGGCACGAAAGGGGTCATCTCGAAGCAGTTATACTAAGGTTCGATCACCACTAAAAAATTCCTTTGAAATAAATTCTTCTGCCATTGTATTGAAAAAGGTTCCAATTGGTACTTATATTTATGATAATTAATAATTAGGAGTTATATGATAAAATAGACACTTCTTACCAATAATTCTTTATATGGAAGTGAATTTTAGAGAAAAAGTTAAATCAATTTTTAAAAAAAACATTTAATAAAAGAAATGTTCACCAATTTCTACTAATATAGACTTTTTGAGATTTTTGCTATGTCGGTTATTCCGAAATGTATCCTTTTAGATCTTTTCTGAATTTTGAGTTTTCATAATACTCCCTATACTTTTGCATTTATTAATAGGGATTAGAAGCAAAACATGTTTCCTACAGAAATAAAAAGTTTCAGTATTCCGTATTTAGTATTTCAGTTTCCGTATTCTATCCACAGTACAGTAATTGTTTAACGTTGTTTTTAGATTTTATTACGGTATCATAATATACGATACACCTTGTACAATAGACAATAGTTTTAAGCTCTCAATATGTGAATATGGATATAGATTTTACTGAAAATATATCTTCAGAAAATGACATAGAAAGAGCCACAATCCAATCATCACAATATCATAATTTTAGCATTAAACGGATATTTCATTTTTTATGCAGGTGTCTAGATATCACTCTTTATAAATAACATAAAATACATTTTTTAAGCAATTGTTATGTGGTCAATTTTAAAATATTAAAACAAAGAAATTATTTGTTATATTAATATATTTACGTCCTAAAATGGGAGTAATTCAAATTTTATAGCGATTTAAGAAATTGCTCTGTAAGTTTATAAAAGGACATTTGAAAACATAGGAATTTGTTGTAAGAAGCCATTCATAAGGGTTATTTTAACCCTCTATATTATTGCATTTATGAATTCCTTCTTAAAAATTGGGCGTCACTTTTCTACTCATGTACAAGTACAGAAAACTCAATAGTTTGCTGTGCGTAAAATTGTCGAAAGTTAGTGCACAATAATAGAAAAATCTTTGAAAAAATACAACAATCTAAAATCCATTATTAAAAATAGAAAAATATTATCACCTTTGTTATACACTTAAGATTCTTCAGCGCAAAGCGTTTATGATATTAAATAAATTGATTTGAACAAAATTATTTATGTGTGAAAATTATTATATTTATTCTAATTATTTATTATTATATATTTTATTAATTTAAGTAACAAAATTAAATAAATTAAACAGGAATATTGAAAGCCAGCATTTTCTTTCCGGAGCAATCAAATTGGAATTCAAGTAAAAATTAAATCATTTGCAAAATAATAATTCAAAATATTTTGATATGAAGAACACAAATAACTCTAGAATGATCTGCATACATAAATAAACTAAATATTAACTTGAAATGTACGATCGAATTTCGTACGAAAATCGTAAGAATTTTAAAATAAGTTAATTGAAATGTATTAAACTGTTTAAGTTAGTAGCTTGCAATGTACAATTAGCATTTAAAATTACAGAACATCTTCATTTTCATTTTCGTTAATTACAATAACAGTAAATTACCTTTTTAATTATACAGCTGTATAATTAAAAAGGTAATTTACCATAAAAACTGATTATTAAATTAAAATTAAATTAAAAAATTAATTTAAATTAAAAAATAGTTACAGTATCATAAAAACTATGGATCTGTTTTCAATTCAACTTTTTCACTAACTTGGATTATCGACAACACGATTTAATTTTATCAGTTTTTATGGTAAATTACCTTTGTAATTGTATAGCTGTATAATTAAAAAGGTAACTGATAAAATTAAAAAATGAATTGCAGTATCATAAAAACTATGGATTTGTTTTTAATTCAACTTTTTCACTAACTTGGATTATCAAGAACACAGTAATTACAGAGACTTGTCAACTTTTTGAATAAAATGGAAATTAGTCCAAAATGATTGATTTAAATTTTCTTTCGCAGGTGTAAAACATTCGTTGAGAATTTGACGTATCAAAAAGGGTTTAGTGCTATTAAGTAATAAAATTAAATTAATTAAACACGAATATTGAAAGCCAACATTTTCTTTCCGGGGCAATCAAATTTGAATTAAAGTAAAAATTAAAATCGTTTGCCAATAATAATTCAAAATATTTTGATAAGAAAAATACAAATTCTGCTAGAATGATCTGCATACATAAATAAACTAAATCTTAACTTGAAATGTACGATCGAAAATCGTAAGAATTTTAAAATAAGTTAATTGAAATGTATTATTAAACTGTTTAATTTAGTAGCTTGCAATGTACAATTAGCATTTAAAATTACAGAACATCTTCATTTTCATTTTCCTTAATTACAGTAACAGTAAATTACCTTTTTAATTATACAGCTGTATAATTAAAAAGGTAATTTACCATAAAAACTGATAAAATTAAAAAATTAATTAGAGTATCATAAAAACTATGGATCTGTTTTTAATTCAACTTTTTCACTAACTTGGATTATCGAGAACACGATTTAATGTTATCATGTTATATAGTTTTTACCATAAAAACTGATAAAATTAAAAAATGAATTGCAGTATCATAAAAACTATGGATTTGTTTGTTTTTAATTCAACTTTTTCACTAACTTGGATTATGGGGAACACAGTAATTACATTTATTTAGAGATTTACGGTAAAGTAAGTAATTTATCATGAAAATTTAAAGATATAATTTTGATGGATTTATTATGTATTATATTTTAACTGTTTGAAAACAATATTCACATTGTGATTATTTTACTGACACTGTTCTAACATGATAATGATATACAATTTCATTGTAGTGTAAATAACGTACACATACTAGGAAAAATTATTTTAATTAAACAAACTATCCATGTTTTATTTTTATATTTCTATTTTAAAATGATAGTGTTAACCATTTTGGACCCAACATGATCCTATATGTATTATCGCTGAAAATAGGAAAAACCCAGATTTTTAAGAGTCACATTTACTGAGAAAATGTGTGAATAACTTTCCCCTAATTTAATAAATCGATATATGTTAGAATGTTGTCAAAAAATCGAACTTTTGTTTATAACTATGTTATTGCCCACATAATAATCCTGAGAGAAAAAAATAAGTATAACACTTTACGTGCAGAGATCAATAAGAATTTAAAATCAAAAAGAAAGTTATCCTACAGAAAAGTTCACTAACCTGTAAATATTCGCATAAAGTGAAAAACGTGAAATCTGAGCAAAAGGTTAACGACACAAACAAAAAGTTGGTTCAACCTAATGATGAGAGACAAATTTATAAGCGTCAATATTGATTTTTTCAAGCCATCCTTGGACAATTGCTAAAAGAATTATCATCTATTGTGAATTGTGTAAAGAATAAACTGACAAAAATGATCAAGGGATGATTTATCATCATCAATCGAATATAACTCATAATTTTTCGACCTCAATTTATAAACTCCGATATTATTTGCACCAAACTGCACTTTTTTATTGTCTCGTTAACCTTTTGGACAGATTTCTCATTTCGTGCTTTATGTAGATCTTTAAAGGTTAACGAACTTTTTGTACAGTAAGCTTTCCTTTTGGACATTTTAACTCCTTGATTATCGGTATCAAAATGTACTCTAAATAAAAAAAATATAAAATTGTACTCTGAGAATTTTAAACTACTTCTACCAATGGAACCCTCTTTTGATGTTGTGATTAGTAACAATTTTTGGCAACTCACCATCAACTCTTGCTCACTTCTGTTTACTAATGACCACAAATGATTAAGTAATACATCATTTAGCACGTCACGTCACCGTCACACGTCATTTCTGTACACACAACGGTATTGTAACATTGTAACGTTCCTGCGCAAATATGGGCCCTCGCGGGATACAATTTTAACACACAAATTATCGGACACCCGCCAAAAAGTAAAAGTAAATTTTATGGGTTCCTTGCCCCGCCTTACGCAATATTTGTCACTCGGACCGGACAATTTTACGACCTTTGTAAATAACGCTTTGAGTGAAAAAAAAAATGCTCAAAACTTTTGGGCCCCCATCACAAGTGCGTTACGCAAGTGCAATTTTTGGAGAGAGCCAGGATTGCGCAAACACAACTTGGTGGACAACACGAAGAAGCGAAGAAAAAATCGCAGTAGTTATTTATGTAGTTGGGTTGAATTAACTTAATTAATCACTTATAATATTGCATATTAGATAGAATTTTGCCAATAAGAACAAAAGTTCTTCATAAAGAATCTTCCTGAATTTTTGAATCATTTTGATGTCACTTATTAGAGCTTGATTGTGGTCATTTGCTTAGTTTTTAATATTGGCCTTACATTATTTTATATTGGCCTTAATAGGTCAATATAAAGTGTAAAATCTATTACAATGAAATTAAAATATAAAACATATCTTTTTATAACATTTAGAATTGCTTTACATTAAAAGTTTTAGCTACATCCTTTAAATTAAAAACAATTTTTCAAAGTATGCTTTAATCCACTCTAATTCAACTCTAACTATTTCGCATAGCTATTGTTTAATGTGTATTGTTCGAGAAGTTATTATAATTCATATTTTAGCAGAACAATTCCTTCTAATTTAAAAAATAATGATAAAGACATTTTGGAAATTTCAGAACTATCTAAAAATCTAAAGCAGCTAATAATTTTTATCTCCAAAAAGCTATAATTACCTACTTCTTACATCAAATCCTACCAGATCTCCACTTAACCAGAAAGAACAAAAACACCAAACCATGCTCTAAATTCGTTTTTGCCATCTGGCTTTACTATTTTTCTAAACCGCACACTTTCTTTCTTTCTTCCTTAATCCCGATTTTTATTATCTCCCATAAGAAAAGCGTAAATAAGAAAAAAAGTAGAACTAATTCCTTTCTAGTACACCTTCCGCCGGACATTAAAGTTATTAAAGAAGCGCCATTTGCTCTATCGATATCGAACGTGTGTCCAGGTATTCCTAAAATATTTCGTCGGTTGAGAGTTAGGATATATCTATAGATGGCTGTGCACTCGAAATTTTCATAATATGCTGGTCGTGGACCCGGTGTATTGTTGGTATTAAAGTGCATTGAACCCATTGTAAGTTGCCCCCAATTCCAACAGAAAGGTTATTGGACCGACCTACCTTACACAGAGTTACTCTGTCATCCACTTTTTATTATTTAATTTTCCTTTACTGGCATGAGCAAAAATAAAGTAAAAATGTTATTTTTTTATTTTATTCGCGTAAAAATACAATTTTAAAAATCGGCGACTTTACGAATAGTACTTTTTTAAATAATGAAGATAAAAATACTTAAGTTTGTTTATACTTTTAAGGATAAATAGCGTAAAAGAAAGAAAATAGTTAGAACGATCAATTTAGAAATTTCTAAATCATTTAAGCTAAATTCCTCAATAAAATCACACTTCATAAACTAATTAACAAACACAAAAAGAAAATAGAATTATCAAAATCAAAACAAATCCCAAATACACTATTTGTAAATTCGCACAAATTTCACGCCCGTTTTACTAATCTTTCATCTCTGAAACTAACTAAATCTGAAGAAACGCTTCTTCAAAAAGGACATAAATAAGCTCCGTACAAAGAAATCAACTTTCCATAGTTGACAATAGAAATTGAAGCAGCCATCAAAAACCATCCAGAAGAAGAAGAAATCAAGAAACAAATTATTACAACCATTAGAAAAGAAGAAAACCT
>JAWQRJ010002128.1:0-14147 GCA_033557515.1 Diorygopyx duplodentatus | reverse complement strand
GCGAATGGTTGTGTTGCCGATAGAGCGCTCCACCCCCCGACAACGGGCGAGTCCGCAGCTAAAAAGGTTACCGTTGTTCTTACACCACATCAGTGTATAAACCCACCAAGTTTCATTTAAATCGGTGAAACACACTTGTGTTCCCTTCACTTGTGTGCTTGTGTTCCCTTGTTAGTGGAATTATGTCCACTAACGGTTTGAGATGATCGTCTTATATGTGTTACAGAATATTCTTCTTCCCAAAGAATTCACTAATAGGTTTCTGCAATGCACTCTTGCACAGTGATGATAGAAATATCCTACTGACTGCGCCACTTAAAAACACAACCTCGGTGTTTTCATTTTTAAAAAGATTTTTCGAAAAGCATTCTCTATTATGATGTTATCTGTCATCTTCTAGAGCATTCTTTGTTCACAAGGTTATAACTTACATAAGTTGTTTGTTTGAAATTTTGTTTTCAGTGGCAATTACGGCGTACACTCGGCGCACACTCAAAAACAAACACTTTGCAGCTTTAAAACAAGCAGCGTTTGTAGTGGTGCCGTTCCGCGATAGAGTTGTAAGGTTTTAAAGCAAAGCCCGATGTTCACCGCGCGCGGTGACACAATGAAAGCCCTCACAATGGGCCGGAGAAAAATACACGACGAGTAGATCCCCGAAGGCCGCGGAACCAGAAAAATGCCCTTCCTGAAATATAATGACACTATACTACGAAAACATAAAGGGGCCGTGATGAATGGGCCGGAGTCGAGAGGATGTCTATTGTGAGCGAACAGGGACGTATTCGACGTTCTAAGAAAAACGCTTTTTACCCCCACAAATAGATGGACCACCGTACGAATCACGTCGCTTAAATGGGTATATTTCTTCGATGTTTTCGAATTTCCCGGCGAATCCACCGTTTTCGCGTCGAAAGCAGTTTTTGAGGTATACGCGCTGTAAGAACAATGGGTAAGGATTTTTTTATGGGGAAATGAGGGCAAGAAGGGGAGCAGCAGCCATAAAAAAAACAGTCCACCGTTGATGTTTATGTAGGTTTTCAGATAATAAAAATGTTGTTTACGCTGAAGGGTTCGAATACAGGTAAACAAGTTAACTGGTAATGATTGGAAATTTTTCGATTTTCAGGTGGTTTTCTAACATTACATTGGAAAATATCCATTAAAATATATGGAGGGGAAGGTGACCATTACTTGTATATCGCTAAAACTTCCAGAAAAGAATGGACTTTATAGAATACATTATAACAAAATACCAAAGTTACGGCTAAAACTTCTACGTATATACATATCCAGTCGAAATCCAAGAAAATAAAACCGCACTCTGCGGATTTGAAGTCTTCACTCGCGCTCCCGCTCTGCAGTCGCGTATACATTTGAATAATGCGCCGTCGAAAGTAACTCCGACGGCGCAACACCAGCTAACGGAGGTAATAATATTGCCGAAGGTCGGATTTGTCGTCGCGACGTCCTCGCGGCTTCTCCAATTCGAATTATTTTCACTTCTTGTCGGCGAACTTTTTCGCATCGGCGCGTATTCAAAGTAGCCTCACGTAACGCGCGATACAACGCCGCGGAATTTATTGTAAAGAACTTTTAACCCGCGGACGTGCGCGGAAAGCCAGATATAGATTTTATTGTGTAATTTTTCATCGGCCGCTGTATATCTCCGTTGCGGTAGACGTCCCGGTGGGAGCGCAATCGATCATGGCAGGCCATGACCGAGGTGTATTGCCCAAGTTAGCGAAACAGCTATTATTAGCTGTCGGAATCGGTTACAATCTTGATTGAGTAGAATTCGGGGGGGCACCAGTTTTCGTTTAAGAAGAATATTAACTCGTAGGTAACTTTCGCCATTAACATTTTCGTGGGAAATTTTTTTTGTACGGGATTCAAAAACTAGACTTTTCGTAAAGTGACCAGACGTCCCACATTAGGTGGGACTGTCCCACATTTGAATAGTTTGTCCCACCTTAAAAACTGTCCCCCAAAGTGTCCCACATCGGACAATGTGTCCCACATTAAAAGTTTTTAGGTTTATTACAGTAATACAAGGCAACTGATTCTTAACAAATAAATGAGAGGTTGTTTATTAAATAATATCGTTATCTTCAAATTTGCTACATTATTCTCCTAAAATGTTATAAAAATATTAAATTATTTCCTACTTAATTCGTTTTTTTTTATTACAAACTAGGAACACAAATAAAACTTTTAGATTTTGTATCACTTCCAGGAGAAAATTCTGAAATAATTGCAAATTCAATCATTGAAATTTTGAAAAAAAGAATTTAACTAGTAAAGTCGCAGCAGTTTGTGCTCACAATGCAAATAGAAACTTTGGTGGGCTTCTTGGGAAAGGGGCAAATAATGTTACTCTTTTGTGATTTTTACAATATATGATCTTACAATAAAAACATTTTTTTAGTGAGCGTCCCACATTTCGTTATATAACGTCTGGTCACTTTAGATTTAAGGGTACATTAACACCACCAGTATATAAAAAACCTCTTCAAAAACTCTCAAAAACTCCTTCACCTATTGTATCACCAGAGTAATGAATAGATTTGCCAAAGAAATGGATGGGTACCCGTCAGTTGTGATATTTAAAAGACGAGTGCGGACAGGCCTGTACACAGAACAAGCAAGATCTACATAAATCCTACCTCTTTTAGTGGCCATTCATTTTGTGAATTTGATGATGACATTTTACGAATATTTTGAGGGTTATAAATTTGATTAGGTGTGTACTAAAAATCAAATTTATAACCAAACTATTGACTGTAGTCAATACACAGCCTCTTAGTTAATTGTTACTTGTGTGTAAATGTACCTTATGTGCTGTATGTATTGTATGTGGGTGGTCGCGGAAGAACGGCAGAAGACTGTCGAACGACACCTTTTCAGATAAATACAGATTGTACTATACGTATATGTAAACAATATGTATAACTTGATGATGAACAATAAATGTACTATTATTATTTAAAGAAAACTGCATATAATATACAGCATAATATCGTCAACGTAATTGAGGCCTGTGTTTGAAAGCTTATTATAATTGCACTTATTTCTTCTGAAAAAATAATTTTTCGTGTTAAATATTTTTAGTCCGCAGTGTACTTTTAGCGCCAGAGTGTACTCTCAACGGGAAACGAACACTTGGATTTATAACTTTTTTTCTCTTAGAATCGTCACTAAAAAGGCGGATGGACTCTTATATTCCTATAGTGAACGGGAGAAATTTTGTTTATTGTAGATATATGATACGAGGAAAAAATATGAATAAGAAGCATATCAACATAAATTAACATAACGAACAAAAACTATTTAAATGTGCATATGCGCAAAGTGAGTATATGGAATTTAAGTTTCAAATTAAGACATGTTTCATAATACTTTAATCATATTAATATTGTATATTTATTGATAGCTTTAATTAATAATTGTAGATGCCACTGAGAATGGAGATTCCAAATCATCGAAACATGTAGGGTTGAAAACTGAATTGTATATTGACAATCAAAAGCATTATTCTTAAATTACGCTAATTTAAAAATTGTAAAAATAATTGTTTTTAAATAAATAAATGAAATACAACCGAAGAAGCCGTCAGAGCACGGCGGAACGTAACATAAAACCACAACAATTGTTTAAATTAGCAACAAAACATAATAATTTCTAAAAAGTACATAGGTATTGATTGATACCTACTACTTATTTTGTTACCTACCTGTATATGTATCTACATTCACCTTACTTTTTATTTAATCATTTAGTGAACTTATTAGGGAGTATGTTGTTCTGTATTGCCTCATACTCACTTTTGTAAAATCAAATGGGCAATGAAGTTATTATTATGTATGTATATTAGTGCTAAAAAGCAGCTATGACTTAACTGTTGCCAGATGAGAAACTGTGAATCAGAGATATGTTTATTTTATGTGTACTTTCAGTATTTCTTGTTTTGTAAGAAGTAATTAATTCAGTTACTGCTCAATGCGCATACCCTCTCTTAAAGTTTGCAGTAGCCAGTAGTTTCTACAAGCATGAGAGCTCTCAATATCTTATACACTTTTTCCAATAGTAAAATAAAGTCATAAAAAGACATCCGGAATAGCAGTTAAATATGTCATAGTATGGTACCTACCTGATAGCCGTTGATGTACCAGGACATGATAGGCGCAGGATCAGATGGAGCGCTAATACACTCCGCTGTTACGATTTCACCTTCCACATAATGATTTGAAAGGTTTTCAATGCGCAGATCCGCAATTGGCAATGCTGCAACAAACGAACGAATCAAGTTAATGTTCTGGTGTATGTTACGACTTAATTATGTTGAAAATGTCGCATTGGTAATGTTATTTGTACCAGTGCAACCTAATATCGTCAAAGTAATTGAGGCCTGCGTTTGAAAGCTTATTATAATAGCATTTATTTCTTCTGAAAAATTCATTTTTCGTGTTAAATATTTTTAGTCTGGAGTGTACTTTTAGCTCCGGAGTGTACCCTAACGGGAAACGAACACTTGGCTTTATAACTTTTTTTCTCCTAGAATCGCCACTAAAAAGAGGGGAGGCGAGTGGACTCTTATATTCCTATAGTGAACGGGAGCATTTTTTAAAATTATTTAATAATAGTCCATTAGTAGCGGTGATTTCTGGTCAACGTGGTGTTCTTGTGATTAATATAGGCCAAATTTATCCTTTCGGGAAATAGATTTATACATAGTTCTCATGCGTATTTAAATTTGTAAAAATTGATTACCTTCCATTACACAATAAGGTAGGAACAAGAGTAATTTGATATTTGCATTTAACAAATACATTGTTAGGTACACATATTTTGATCATGTCCTCCTTCAGCTTTTTTACGGAACGTTTATTAGCTACAAGTAGGTTTATTTAGCTACTCCCAAAATATTTGAGATTGAGATTATATATAACATCTCCCAAAAGAGTTGAGAGAAGCTCGTTAATTTGTATGGTGCAGAACGGGTAATGTTTAAATTGCGCTTTCGGGAGTTGTTTGAAGGGGGAAACGGGAAGGGCTAAGTTTTCACCTGCCGCGGTAACGTTGTGGCTTTCGGAAGCAATAGGAAAAGCGGGCGCCTCGCCGGATACTTCACATCGGTACGTTCCGCCACTGTGATCTCTACTCAGATGATCAAGCACCACTCTGCACTGCTCCCGGCTGCAGTTCGATGATCCTCCGCGCAAATGAACACCCGCCGCTGGGAACGACATCATTGGGGGGCTTCCGAATGGCTTGTATCTGGAAACAGCAAATTGAAAAATTGGTTTAGTATGCGTTCTAGCGTACTTTACAATTAGCTATATAGTAGAATTTCACTTATCAGAAATGTACGGTCTATCCAATTAATTTCTGTCCCTCTTTCGAAACACATGTTAACCACATGTCAAGTTGAAGTCGTGTTTAGCCAAAAATAAAGCTTTGTAGGTCCCGTTTAAAGGCCACTATTCAAATGATTACAAAATTAAATTATTTCATCATCGTGATATCATATTACCTTTCGGGTGTGAATGGTCCTATTGTTTGACCGTTCACATAATCCCAGGTCAAAGATTAGTACCAAAAATAGTTTGGTTTCTTGTATGTCTAATCTTAGATGGGAAACTAAACTACTTTGAAAAATATTAACTTTATTCCCTTGTAAAATAAAATTGAAGCAGTGTATGATGTTTAATATAAAATATCACGTTGAAAGGGAACTAAAAGTATGTGGCACAAATTGATAAACTGGCTTTTATTTCTTACAATAGCATCTATTAGTATTAGCTAGAAAACATATGATTGCGGATACTTTGCGGAAACTCAAATAATCTTATCTGATGATAAATACTGAAAAATCATCCTAATTGTCTTGCTTTAACAGCTAAAATATATACAAAATAATAAAAATAATTAACTAAAAAATCAGTGCTAAAATACATTTCATAATCAAATATAAACACGAGCTGTTCTAAAACAAACGATTGTTGAGTGGTCAAACCGCTCATTGCCATAGTCTGCAAAATTCAAAATATCTCGAAAAGTATTTAATTTTTCTAATCTTTTTATAAAGATTAAAAAAAAACATTGAAACAGCTAATTTAGCTAATTAATTGCATAGTTAATATTTCTTTTATGTTTCTTCCATTAGTAATATACTCCTTTGGTTAGTGTAAGTATTCTCATGGACGTACGTACCCTCCACATCTTCAGAGATCTACAGGACAACATACAGAGGGAAGTAACAAACTGCCTAAAATAGGTATTTATTGAAAATCAACCAATATTACCATCTAAAATTCAGGTATTACAATCATCGCAAACATATTTCTTTATTTGTTTGTTAACTCCAACATATACCTATATCATGCACCCATGTTTTACATTTTAAGTGTTCAATCATATTTTCTTTCCAGTCCTCGCCACAAAGATTACAAAACCAATCCCCTTTACTTTTCTTCGCTTTTTTGCGTTGTGTTGTTTTTTCTTTCTTTCCACGTTGGAGAAGAAGTTAATTTGATAGATGTGATCGTGCCTTTGTTAACATAAATGTGGAACTGGAGACAGAATATATGATTTGGTATACAAGTTTTAGTTTCCTTAGTTCCTATAGTTCCTGCTTGAGTTGGTTCTGGCCATAATGGGGTTACATCAGTTGGAATCGGAGCTGGAAAGTAGTAATCTCGAAATACATATCTATTACGTGACCATAAACCTTTACACTTGAAGCAGTTCAAGCACGCGAACAGATTTTGGGTATGCATTACACCCAAATTTACAACATTATGCATTTACAACAGTTCCGCAGAATTTGATCTTAACCAAATTGTTGATGTTTCGTTGTAGTAGTTCTTGGGTGATTTACAAACAGAACGGATTAAAGGTTGAAGACGATATATATATTGTGTATGCAGGAAAAGCCAGCAATACTATGCCATATTCGCTTGCAAGCAGTAAAGCATCCATATTTTTTGTATGGGTAGTATAACCATCCAAAAGAATTAGTAGTTCTTTCTGATTACTCCTCTCGAACATGGTGTATTTGATTAAATGTTCTAACCACTGTACAAAAAGTTCTGATGCTATCCATCCGTTCTTTGAGCACGCAAATATAGTTCCGAGTGGTTCGCTTTCATACGAGTATGTTTGAATAGTAACGTTTGAGGTAAAAATTCACCTGCAGCATTCATTCATATGTACACTCATATATAGTCGTCATACCCTTTTCTCCACTCGTAACTGCGCCCACTTGATGTTTTCCCCTTTGAGATGATCCTTCGTGACTTGTGTACTATTTGTTTGTCTGTTGTTTGTCTAATATATCTTCGTACTTATGACAAAAAAAATTATGAATTCGTTCTATATTGAACCCATTAGCTACTTAGGTTTCCTTCGGAGTGCGTAAAGATTGGGAAATGTTGCCTTTCTCTACCTGTGGAACTATTTTTCTCTGCCATTCCTTTTTATGAGTTAAATCTATGTTTCAATTTTTATTTTTCCGCAAATTGACACGTTGCAATTTTTTTAAAATAAGTTGTAGCAAGCCCAAAGAAACATGATCCCAACGTTGCCTACCGAATCCCTTTTGCTTATTTAATTCTCGATGGTGACGTCGAAGTGTTGGTTTAATTCCTCGTGATAATTATCAAGACACTGAAAACAGACAAATAAGGAGGGATTATGTGTGATAGTGGCCATCAGTTTGCCATCATAAGTAGAGCAGGCATATATTGTCTGTTTTCTCCCTCTTCCTTGTTTGCTACACAGACGACATCTTTTTCTCTTAGTTTCTTTCAGTGCTGCCTCCATTTCCATTTTCCGTTGTTTTCTCATTTATGAAAGTAAGATTATGTGTTAATTTTGCAGCCTTGGTGACCACTTCACTTGTTAATTTTAGAGGAAGTAAAGAATTGATTATAGATAGAATTAAGAATGTGTTTAAAAGAATTCAACCCAATAAGCTGAGTGATGCGTAAAAAGTTTTTTGTACCATCTAATTGTTTTGCGTTTACAAGGATAATATGAAAGAAGCTGAGCCTGATGATCAACACCGGATATAGGTTTTGAATTTCGACACCTCTTTTATTTATATACGTTTTCAACACATTTTCGTATTGTGTTGTTATATACAAAACTTTTCGTTTATCTCTCCATTTCCCTATATGTACTCCGTTTAACATGAAATATTTTCCTCTTTCTTTAAATTAGGTTTTTTGGGTTGTGTTTTAAGTTACTTCTCAGTTCCAGTGTAATGTTTTCTTTTCAAATAACTCTTTAGAAAGACGATATCCTAAACGTAGAAATCCTACACGTCTCCGCCATAGTACCATGCTTTCATCTAATGAAAGCTCTTTTGAGGAATAGTACACCGTTTTCATTTTATTATTAAAATAATTTATAACTTTGTTTTCCTTATTTGTTTCAGTACATCCTTATTCTCTTCAATTTCTTCATCCTCAGAAAAAAAGTGATCACATCTTCAAACAAACAAAAATCTGGTTCTGCTCAGATACCCAACCTCAATTTTTTTAATGGAATAACCTGTATATTATGGAATAAATTATTCCATATTCAATAAAGTAATAGAAAGTCGTGTAACTGTTACACCCGATATTTGTATGAATTTAATTATAAAGTTGCATAGTATTAGTAAAGTTGCTGTATAGTATATAATAAATTAATAAATTCATTCATTTATTAATTGATTAAAATCCAAAACGTTGTACAAGACTTGTTATCAATTGTCATTTGTAAAAACAATACGAATATTTTATTACGTCGATAATTTTAAATTACCTACTAATTGAGATGTAATGCTTTATGAATATTGTACTTATACAATATTCAATATATTGTATTATTATTATTATTATTATATATATTCATACAATATTGTACTTATACAATATTCATAAATCATTAAACAAAATTATAATATATTATACAAAATACACCAATATGAAAAACTACAACGACAAATATAACTAATCGATACAATAAAAATATACTTCTAACAAAATAGAACTTTAGATTCATTTTTACAATAATTGAGCTGTAAAAACTACACACGAACAAACTTATCATAGCAAGTGCTCAAAATGAAACCTGCCAGCATTTATACACTTCTAATATCGTTTAATTAAACTATTTACTGAAAAGTGTTGGCATAACTGCGTGCATATCTCATAAATTATTGCCGTAAACTTCTATTCTATGTTACAAGTATTCCGGAATTTGAAATGGTTCATTATAGAGCTGTTGTTTTATAGCACCCTGCAGAATAATCTAACGGATTCAGGTCGCATGACTCAGGGATCTAACTGATAGATCGTATACACTGACCTCTTGCGTTATTTGTAGGCGGCAGTTCACCAATCCAACGTTGATTATAATGCCCATTTAACCATTCACGAACTTCATAACTGTAGTGAACAGGTGCTAAATCCATGTAGATCGACATGCCTTGTCGTAACTGTAGTTCCATATCATCCACAATGGTCAGACCTTTACCTACTGTACACCTGCGACATACCTATACTAGACAATGAAACCATACAACCTTCGCTGACGACACGGCTATACTAACAATGGGTAACAATCGCGAAGAAGCCATTGGTAAAGTACAAAGAGCTACAAACCAGAAGGGCACAACATATTCCAGTCATAATAAACAACCCACAGGTACCATATTCCAACGCAGCAAAATATCTTGGTGTGAGCCTTGACGCAAACTTGCTGAAAACCCCATGTGAAAAAGAAAAAAGGAAAGCTAGGGATCAAATGTAGCAAAATTTATTGGCTAATGGGAAGACAATCCACTATCAACATATAATGATGTAATATTGACATAACGATGTTATGTTATTAATGAAAAAATAATAATACCATCCCCAATATCAAACATTAATTCGTTCAGGTTATTCTCATGAAATTCTAAAAATAATCTTGCATGAGAATTTCTACATGAGCGAAATGATATTTAAAATTTTTTTCCCTCGAAAACGGCATGTTTTAAAGAATGCAGTGTATACTTAGTATGGTTTTAAAAACCATATTACCAACCGTATGTTTATGAAGTACCATAAATTAATTTGTCTAAACAAGAATTAGTGAAATATCGCACAGTGTAAACGATGTTTGTAAGCGATGTCACCTTGTCGACAGTAAACTAACCTTAGTTTACCTTGTTTTTTTTTGCTGTCATGAAAGAATAGCAAATTTAAATCGAATTAGACGCGGCTAGGGGTGGAAGTGCACAACCCGACTTTGCAGATTCTAAATATAGATAGCTTGTTCCAGCAGCGAAAAGGAAGAGGTCTTCTAAAAGCTGGAAGTGGACGAGGAACCCGTGAGTGAACCTATGCCCGGACCATCAATCCACCAATCCATAAGGTGAGAAATGGACCATCTGGTGCAAATTAACTTACACCACGGCAGTTTATGTTGACAATCATTTAAATAAATAAATTTTCAATAAGTACTTTAAATTAAAAAAATTATAGAAACTAATACGTAAAAAGTTCGAAATTAATTCTAATTCAACTAATTAATTTTACCGTTAATATTTCTCTTGTACTTTTTCCATTAGGAATATACCCCTTTGCCCTAGGAGGCTAACATATACAAATTGGAACCACCCTTATACCATCACGCTATTCAGACTATTGAAGAAGGAGAATTATTGATTGCATATAAGGTGAAGGGGAAGAGTTTTAGACATAGAAGTAATAACTTTGATCCACCCTTATACCATCCCACTATTTAGACTACTGGAGGATAAAGCGGAGGAGTATGAATCGTATATCAACAGACTCTGAATAAGGTTATAAAACTGTTAAATATAAACATTGTAAAGTTATTCTCACTATCAGAAGTAAGGGAATTTGAATCATCCTGTATAGTATTTTTTTAAATAATTTTTGCCGATTACAACCTCACTGGTATTTCCCTTCCATTTTTTTTTCATTTTTGGCATTTCTTTTTCTTTTTTTTTCTAGGTACGAATATATTACAATCTCCACTTTGGTCACTACGGAGGTGTACCTGGATTTAGAATCTCCCTTCATATCTTCATGAGAGAAAAGTGCTACGATGACAACAACTAAACAGTACAATTTGGGATCCTAGCATTGTGTCCAACGTTTTGATGGTGTGATTTTGATATATCTTGGCGAATTAGGTTATTCTAAGGGTAATGATACCGTTTTTTGAAATTGATCCATTCATATTTCTGTCTATCGCTTCGTTCGTCCGTCAATCTGTGATTAACACTTATCCTATTTCTAATCATTTTAGGGAAAAAAAAGATTCAAATAAAATTTTTATTGTATCAGCTCTATTTTCGTCTAGAAGTATTTTCATATATTCGCCTAGACGCTGTTTTATTCCTTGTCGAATTTATGGTCGATTTTATTAACCATACATTTAGCTAAAGTCACACCATTTAGGAAGTATTGAACATATGTTACAAAAAGGTCAGGGGGATTAAGTGAGAAAAAGTCGTGTGAGTGTTTCACACCAGGTATTTGATCTTTAAATGTCAAATAACTCTTAAAGGTTGCGACTTTAGCCAAATGTATGTTTAATAAAGTAGACCATAAATGTAATACCCATAAATAGTCAGTCAAAAAAATATTTCACTAATGAAACATTATTTCACACTCAAGTTTCCGGGGACAGAAATAGCCATCATATGTCATCAATTTAATATGAAACAATCATACAAGAAGTTATAACTTTCAACTTACATTTACTAAACGACAGCAATAAAAAGGTGAAAAACGAAACATGGCATCACTTGGTTAATGTAACTAACGCTTTGAATTTTACAAAATTCTCACACTAACGTGGTTGGAGACGCCTTGGAAAATATGCAGCTCCTATATTGTTATCTGCAAATGTAGAATCGTTGGAGGATATTATTCAAGAAAAAAATTTAAATATTTGAATAGCTCAGTGTTTTAATGAAATTGGGAACATAGAGGAGATGGATTGTGGAATCAGTTTATCTGATTTGACAGAAAATAAAAACGACACCATTTAAAGTCTACAAAAACAAATTAAAATACTTTTACAAGAGAACAGGAGCTGGAAATCTAAATTTAAAAAAAAATTATAAAAATATATTTTGATTAAGTGCACATAAAGGTTTCTACTGGAATGATAATACTGTTAACAAAGCTATACAATTGTACTTAAGGTGTGGCACTAAAGATTATGGGGAAATACGAGCTGAAAACCAACCTTATCCAAGCATTCGAACACCAAGAGGGTTTGCAATCTTTGAACTTTTAAGATGGGATAAACGAAGAGATTTTTAATCTTCTTAAAATAAAAGTAAGTTATGATCTATTTACATGCATTTTAAAAAGAGGGAGATATTTTCAGCACTAGAGAAGCATGTTATTAATGTACTATAATTGATGAACTCGCACTTAAACCAGAGCTTCAATATGACAGTTCCCTTGCATCTGTTATCAGTCAACCTACATAGCATTCCATTGCAATTGTGTCAGATATTGGATCTAAAAATCGCAGTCGGTGGAGGTTGTTTCCTACTTGGTATTACTGCTAGCAGACAGTTAGGAACTATAAATTATTAGAAGAGAAAGCTTTTGCTTGTTGATAAAACAATCAGACGTTGTGATATGGGTATACAAGAAGATGCTCTTTTTCAAAAAGATGTATGGGTATAAGTACATTTTGTTAAGTAGGCTAATATAAGACACAATAGAAAACTTATTTTTGATTAGAAGTCGTCAACCAACACCCTACACCAAAGAATTTAAAACAACATTAAAATTGGTGTCCGTTTCTTAATTTCAAAGGAATTTGAAAAACTGAAGTTATATTCAAACTGATTCGCAAAACTCAATACAATACTGCAGGATATTAACAAATAAAACACTAAAATAAGAAAAAAAGAAGAAGCAAATAAAATATATTTACATGTTGCGATTGCACAATACTCAAATATTGTTCAATCTTCATTGTATTATTTAACATGGACGTTATAAAAGATTATTTATAAATGATAACATTGTAGGTATGTTTATAAAATTAAAAGTATTTAAAGTAAATATTTTAATATATCTATTATTTGCTAAATAATACAATGCTGATGATTTTAGTAATAAATTTTATACAAACCCTATGTTACAATAATACAATAATATGACACAAGGCTTAAAATTAGTTGCGAAATGTAGAACATCAAAAATTAAATTGAAAGAAATAAGAAGCAGTCGTAACATAGCAACGCGTAGCTCCTTACAAAATATTTAATAATTTGTCTTTATGCAATAAATTGTAGAAGTAAAACAAAGATTTTGATAAAATTCTACATTTTTTTAACATAACATTAAACCCATTCCTCTACGTATTACCTTCATTAGTTCAGTGTTAATCAATGGAGAAGTTTATCGAAGATAAAAATCAGACGAACGGTTTAAGCTGCTTACCTAAGAATCCAAAAAAGTTTTTGATTTCTTTGCATTTATAGCTAATTTTCAGTTTATCGCCTTGTTTTTCCACCATAAATTTTCTTACGTAGACCGCTGCCACTGATACATATTGTAACGCAAACATTCTCATGTATGTCATCAATTATAAAAACTCAAATATCGTACAAAGGCAAATTAAACAAATATGCATTTGTATGGGGATTAAATTTAGCTTGGTTTGAGTTTCGCATGTGCAGACATTTTGTCGTCCACCTTCGATTGATTGAAATCTTTAAAATGGTAATTTTGAAGTGAACAGAGTGCGATAGTACGATTTTTAACATGGCGATTGAAGAACGGCAATCTATAAATCAGTTTTTTTGTGAGAACTAATCAGACATCCCTGGTCGTGGGTGTTTGGCGCAGCCCTTCACGATAGATAGTGCTGCTCGCTCATAAATTTAGGTTTTAATGCCCGCCTAAAAAAGTCATAGCTTTCTCTTATTCTCTTTATTTATGATATTATACGTTTATAAAAAGGAATGAAATGAAGATTCATCATGATATATAAGTAGTTTCTAATTATAGTGTTTATTCAAAGTGAGATCAATGATGACAAGAGACAATGTCAGTAAGTTAATTACTGTAAATATTGTACACTCTACATTTATCATATAGTTGTTTAGCTTA
>JAWQRJ010002127.1:0-14150 GCA_033557515.1 Diorygopyx duplodentatus | reverse complement strand
ATTATTTAATGCACTCTTTCCTCCCGCTTCTTCTGGATTCTTATCTTTGTTCCCTCTATCTTTGTTCATCTGAGTATTGCACATTTGTCCGTCCTTCCTTCCCCTTTCTTGCTTCTTTCTTATTCCGTGTTCCTTATTTCACTCTTTATTCTCCGATATTAATCGATTTTTCAACTTTTTTTTAGTTTCGCACTTTATGCTAGCGTTGCCTATATTTCTTATAGTTAGATGCGTTGTTGCTTCGTTTCTCTTCCCGCGCCTTGCCGTTCTTCCCCATTTCTCCCACATTCTTTCTTTCCTTTGTTTCGTTTTTCTCAAAAATTCTTCTACGTTCTTTCTTTTACCTTTCTTCGTCGAAACGTTGATCGTTTTGTTAGTTCGCATTGTATTGGGTTAATACTGTTTGGATTGTATATTTCTTCCTTCTTTCCTTTTCCTTCCGCCTTCTCTCCTTTCTTTTTGCTTCCGATTTATTCTTCTTTCTTACTCATTTCCTCATTCTTTTATAAGTATTCTATCTCCTTTACTTTCTACTTCTCCCTTCTACCTTTTTTTAAATGTGATTGTTCTTCTCGTCCTTCTTCGTTCTATTCCTTTTCTCCCTTCCTGCCCTTCTGTTTTCTTCTTCCTGCTCGCTTTCACTTTTTTTTTATTCTTTTAGTTGCCAAAATGTATGCTCACATTATCATATACATCGAATCATCGACGAATTCTAAGCTCCTTCTCTAATTTTCAAGAGAAGCTCTTCAAATGCCGTTTCTTTTCCATTCCTTCTGTTTTTTCCCGTTCGGTGCGCTTCTGTGCTTTTCTTACATCGTACATTTCTACCGTACATCGAAGTCTTGTCCATTTTCAATTCGCCTACTGCTTCTGTACCCGCCTATTCTTCGACTTTGCATAACACCAAAAGGGATGAAATTTTGGATTTTCCCTCTATCTTCTTTCCTTATCTCCTTCGGTCTTTTTACTTTTACTTTATTAATCTTTTTCTCTTCGTTTTTTGCCACTTTGAAATTTTATATTTCTCTGTTGGTTTCTACTGCCTCCTTCCTTCTTCTTCCTTTCTCGAGATTGTTGTTGACAAATATGATATGTCAGCAGAGAGAGATGATATGTCAATAAAGATGTTGACAAATAAACTTATTTGCTAAACTTTAAACCCTGAATTATGGCGTCACACCACCTTCTTCTATTTTCCTTTTTATTCATTATTGCTCTTCTGCCTTCTATGGTTCTTCGATTTGGTACTTGTTCCATTTTTGCTCTTCTTCCTATCCTCTATCACCTTGTCCCTCTTTCCTTCTTTCTGCTTAATCTTTCTTTTCCCATTCATTTTTCTTCGTCACTTTGAAATGCCACCTCTCTCTTTTGTTGTCTCCTCCTTTTTCCGCCCTCTTCCTTTTCCGGCTTCCTTTTTTCATATCCTTTCTTTCGTTCTTCATTCTAGAAGACCGCACGAATCGTAGAGTTATGTGAGACTTTGATTCATATGATTCCTAAGAGATTTTTGGCCCTTCCGTCTTCTCTCGTCTTGCAGTTACTTCTTTTCTTCTTTCGCATTGCACCTTCGTCTTTTATTATTTTTTTTTACTTCTAATTCCTTGCTCTTTCCTTTTCTGCTCGCATCTCCTTTCTTCCTTTCTTTCCTCACCTTTCTTTTTTCCTGAGTTGGGTCTTTTTTTCCTTCCTTCTTTATCAGTCTTCCTCGTTTCCCTATTCTCGTGTCTTCTTGTTCTGGCTTCGTCCATTTTCCTTCATCATCTTTCCTCTTTCCTCCATCAGATATTTAAGAATGTTATTAATGTTGAAGAAAATTGAAGTAATATTCAGATTACTTTAAAATTAAAACACCTATAGTGCAATCCTTATTCA
Organism: Diorygopyx duplodentatus; assembly: GCA_033557515.1. NCBI lineage: Eukaryota > Metazoa > Arthropoda > Insecta > Coleoptera > Scarabaeidae > Diorygopyx > Diorygopyx duplodentatus. Next base: position 12,278 of record JAWQRJ010002127.1, on the reverse strand, counting down.
GTAATGATTTTACATCACTACTTTCAGGCCGACAAAAAAACATAGAATTTTCCTTTCATTGTACTCAGATAAGTCTTAGTAGTATCTCTGACGTACAAAATAATGTTAAAATGTGATGTACATACTTTTATAATTGATAACGGTTTTTTGTTTGATTTCGCATTAGGTTCTTAGGATTGAGAAGTTACCTTTTAATTGCATCATCTTTAATTTTTTGCGAAAATAGTGGAGTTGCAAATTAAAAGAATTAAATTTGAAAACCCATTATATTACTGTTTACAAAATAATGGACAGCATTTTGAACATTCCGTTATATAAAATCTGAAATCATTAAAAAATAATGTTTTATTTGCAGATTTAAATAACAACACTTAAAGCCATTTTATTTGCAAACGAATTGACCGATTTTAATTTCTTTTAGTTTCTTACGGAGGTGTAAAGTACTCATTGGGCCCTTTAACTTGAGGTATCACAAAGTGGTGATTCAGGCGGTGATTCTGTGATTCAAGGCCCATTACTGTAATATGTATGAACTCCTGCAAATGTCTTCTGATACCATTGTTAGTTTTCGAAATATTTGGACTGATAATTTTCAAATTGACACCCTGTATATAAATCATAAGACGGGGGACGTGAGAGATATTAGGAGACAAAAACAGAACCACAATGATAACTTTTCAGACAAATTGTTGATTTTAAATTCTTGATATTCGGTGAGAAATTATCAAAATAAATCTTCAAGACAAATCAAAAGTTTAATAAATTGAATTGAAAGATATTTAGATTGCTAAAATCAAATTTATTAACATCCTATAATAGCTGTATATGCAATTTCGGATCATACCCGGCTTTAGACTGATACTTTTATACAGTACGTATAAGAAATTAGTTTTTTTCCCTGTTTATTCGAAGGATACAAATAAGTATCTTTTTTTCATTTCAGGAGAAATGCGGGGTAAAGGCAGTACGCCATACGACACGATTTTTATCACGGCCTGTACATCCACTGCTATTTCACTCTCCTGCTCCACGCTTCGGTCTCCAACAGTTTTGTACCCGGGATTATTGAGTGCCATTCAGGCAGGAATTTATGTACAAACCATTCCGCGGATGGCTTCGATTTGGCGGCTGTTATTTGTTCGAATCGGAATGGAGAATCCAGTGGGCTGCGTTATTGAGCGGTCAGGACACGACGCGTGGTTTTTGAAGCGTTTTTTTTTTATAATATTAGCTCTGTTCGTCTCATTTCCCGTAATGAAATCATAGTTATTCATAGTAAAAAGTATTTACAAAAGGATGTATGTTAAATCTCTATAGACTATTTTGCTTTAACACCGCGCGCACGTGTACTCAATGTTTTTCCCGTTCGGAATAATAGTATACCGTACGGTTTAATCGTCGACATCAATTACGGATTTATTACGACAATTTACGGATGTAAAATTCACATCGTAGTTGGTGGCAGCTTGTGCCCCCATTCAAATTCAAATTACTAATAAAGATTTACGGTGTTCGCGATTTTCCGTCCGTCCTCTCGCTGCCGCCATAAAACGTCTTTACGACCGCAAGTGACTCTGAAGGCGGGTCCACATTGTATTCTTCACCGGGCTTTTTTTTGTTTTTTCGAGTTCTGTTTGTTTTGGAGACAGACCTCTTGGAGTATTCATATTGATCCAAACTTGAAATAGTAAGGAGATGAGCGGTTTAAAAATACAAAAAGCAATATATCAATAGTATGCATCCAAATAAATTTCAGTGAAAAGTGCAGAACATAAAAGCTTTTAACTTTTAATACATTTAAATTATTACATTAAGAGAAATAAAAATATTGAAATATATATGGAGTTACATTTCAGATTTAATAATATAGCGCTTTTAGTTCAATAATTGTTATTTTATTTAGTTTACCTGTTTGATGTCGAAAAGATGCAAAAGTCAGTACTATAAATTCAATATAAAAATTGTGAAACACATATTTGCACTTTAAAAATCGTTCAGCTTGTCGACCTCAAAAAGAAAAATAACTACTGGAAATTTTAGCAGCCTAAAATGTTATATTTTCCTAAATTGTAAACAACAAATGGAAGTTATGAATTAAACAAATCAGAGTTCATGATTATATCCATGAAATTTGAATCTGCAGGGTGAACGTATTGAAATTTTGCCTAATCAAATTTCAAAAGTTGTTCTTAAACAGCAGGAATTTATAGTGGAATATGGCGTTCATGTAAGGATTTCACATGAAGTATTTTAGGACAGGATGTTGGACAGTAAGTTGAGAATATACGTATATTAGAAACGGATTGCAATTCTTTAGGTCACAAAGGATATTCTTTCAGAATAAGAATCATTCTAAAAGAATATCCTTTGTATTTAGGTTATCTCATAGAAAGATAATATTAAATAAAAACACGACATTAAATTTACAACAAATTACAATCAACAACAAATTACAATCAACCCCAATTTACCCTTGATAAAAATGGTGTTTATTCGCTAGATTGCGACATTTGTGTAGCCGCTTATATAGGCGAAACAGGAAAACAGTTCAGTACAAAAAAAAGAGTAATAAAAGAGCATAAGCATAATAATAACTCAGCCTCTGGCAGACACTTTTTTACATCCACACACGAATTTGACCAGAACAAAAATGCCAAAATTTTGTATCACAAAAACAAAGGCTACGAACATTTTAATATATTTGACTACTACTTCGTTTCAATTTAATTTCTTAAATTTATTTAATTCAATTTCAAATAGTTACCGCCAATAACCAGTTTAATCCACAAAAAAGACAACACATGCATACAGACAATGTCCACCACACATTAAAAAGACGACTTCAAGTACATACAGAAAACTAATACTACATATTATATTCGGTCAGTATACAGGTTGATTCACAGTGACTGCACATTAGAAGTATCTCGAGAATTGAAAAGATACTGATCTGATTTTTTTTGTGGTAGTAGAAGTGGTGGATCTATTTAATGAAAATATTATCAATATGGTGGCATTTTAGGTTATTCCGGAAGTTGGCCACAACTTGCTTACTTTAAATGAAATGCACCAATTTTTAATATTTTTTTAGATTCTACCGAAAAATAAAATTTTTTTATTAGTCACTTGTTAAAGTTCTCTTTACGTAAAATTTATATTTTCCGGGGTATTAATCAATTGTTTTTCGAAAATTTTGGCAGAAAAGTGTAATTAAATAAAAGTTTATGTCAAAGTAATACTAAATGGTAGCACGTCTGAGTTTTTTAGAGGTATAAGATAATGCATACCTGTATAAGATAATTTGGCGTAACATGCATACCAAAATCAAAATCTCTTTCAGTAACACTAGTAATTAACAGCTTTTTTTGGTAACCCAAAAACAGCAAACAGTTATTTTTAAAAAAATGCACAATGCCTTTTTAAATGCATTTAACCATGTATCACGTTCCTATACCCAAAATGCATGCTTACTTAGATATTTGCAATTTTCTAAGTTTAGTAGTGAAAATTAAAGTACACCGTGTTTTAGGCGGCTTTGACTGTAGCAAAACAATCGAATTCGAGAAATCTGACAGATCATATGCGCATTGTGTTTATTATTGCTATTTCGTACTGTTGCGGCCTTGTTGTTAAGAAAATTGATAATTATTACTCAAATGCGCTGGTAAGTTTCGTTAACATAACTGATTTTACAACGTTAAAAATAAACATAAAAATTGTATGCAATTCTAAGAGACATTTATTAATTAACTTAATTAACTTCAGACATATGACAAAAATTAAGATGGAAATTGAAAAACTCGAAATTGACAAAGTAAGTACATTTTTTCCGTTCTGAGACACATTGCCTACACCGAATACAAATAGTGTAGTAATGTAAGTATTAATGTAGTATTAGTGTAATGTAGAGTAATAATATGGGATAAATATTATTACAAATTTCACTCTTTTTTCCATAGTGATTTGTTATATACATCTTGTAGCGTCCCTGATGATGAGCACAGCTCGAAACATGTAGGATAAATATTGAAATAAATATACTTTCGTTAATCAGAAGAATACAATATTTTTCACCCAATCAAGTCAATAGGAAAATTTGATACTTTAACCAAGAAAAATTAACTATAAAAAGTATTTTTCATCTGTATAGGCTTATTACGTTCTAAAGCATAAACATCTCTTTCCACTTCCAGAACTTCATTATGGGCGAACTAAGATAGTAAGAATAAATACAAACATTTAAATATACAAAGAATATACTACGTTTTGATCGTTTCTGCCCTGGATCATCAATTTTGTAAACGTACAAATTTTTTTTGAAAAATCAACAACTCAAAAAAAAAATCCAAGAAAAGAATCCTTCATTAAACACAATTTCTTTTAGAATAGTTTCAATAAAAGAACTTATTACAGTACCACCCTGTAATAGGTTTTTTGTTCTAGTTTTAAAACTTCTTCAAAATTAAAAACTTAAAATATTCTTCAAAAATTGATATTTATAAAAAATCATTTATACTTATAATATTTGTTTAGTAGTTGTAAAATTTACAACACTTTTTAGTTTTTGGTGGTTTAAAAACATGAAAGATATTCTGAAAAAATACGCATATTTGGAGAATGATTCTAAAAAAAAAAGAAATTCCTTATACGAATGCTAATTTCTCAAATAGGACTCAAATTAATTGGAATTGTGGATAACATTTTTAAAATTTTTGTTTGTATCGATATAACACTTGCATAAAAATCCTCCCGTAAACAAAAATGACGTCCGGTAATGTTTTGAGGTGTGTTGAAAACGAATCCGAAGTCAGAACAGTCACTGTGCCCGATCGAGCGTATCAGGCACAGGTTTTTTTTGTAAAAATTGAATTTTTGGCCCAATAAGTGTTTTTTTATACTATTGGGATTTCTCTTTCAGTGAAACCTTAATCCAAACAATAAAAAGCTGCACAATTTCAAAGATTTCAAAGACCATGTATTTCAACAAGATAAACTGTGATAGCGCGATTGGATGTTTCGAGAATGATTCTAAAAGAAATGATTGCTTTTCTAAGCAGAAATTAAGGGCTCGCATGGACCAACTGTATACCTGACTCTTGCAAGAAATGACTGATTCTTTCGGAGGGTTGGGAAAGCCTCTCTTCAACTTTCTTTCCCCTTTCCAAGAACAACCCTGCTCCTTCTTCCCTCATGTCTATTAGGCCTACCTGTAAGCTGTGTAAGCTCATCACTTTGTTCTCCAGTCGTATTTCCATTTCGGTGTAGTATGCCGCGTCAGTGTAAAAACGATCCTAACTGTTTCAAATCAAGTACCGCGAGTACAGATGGAGGATATGTGCAAACCATAAAGTAGTATCAACGCTCACTGGGCTCCAAGGGGATTACACTAAGTTCTGCTGCTTTTTGTGTGAATGGAATAGAAGAACACGAGGAGTCCACTACATGAAGGTGACAAAATGGCCAGAACACACCACCTTTGGTAGCAAAAAACAAAGTCCTACTCCCGCCCCTTCATATCAAGTTAGGCATTATGAAAAACTTTGTTAAAGCAGTCGACAATGAAGCAGAAGGTTTCTTGTACGTAACAAATTGGGCGATCCTAAATTAATGAGAGGATTTTTGTCGGGCCACAAATCCGAACCCTTTTCGTTTTTTCATTTCGTTCAAACATTCTTTGAAGGTAGAATCTTCAAAGAAGGTTTGAACTAAATGGAAAAAAGAGCTTGCACTGCTTTTAAAAACGTGTGTCACAATTTTTTTGGCAACAATAGATCAAGAAACTACCAAATGATTGTTGAAGAATTTCTTTCCTCATATAAGGCGCCGGGTTGCAATATCCCGCTAAAAAATCATTTTATGCAGTTCCATTTGGATTTTTTTCTTTTCAACCTGGGAGCAATATCAGACGAACACCGGGAACGTTTCCATCAGGATGTAGCCGTCGGATTATTGTTGGACATCGCAGCGGGACACCAAAGAATATAAAAGGAAAAAAAATTACACACTGAGACAGATATTTCGAAAATATATCTTTTGTTTCAAATTTAATTAAGCTTTAAGAAAAGCAAATTAATTACAAATCAGAATATTGCACAACAAACCTAAATAAACATACGATTTTCAAATGTTTCGTTTTTTTAACTTTGACTCATTTTCTCAAAAATGGTGCCTGATAGAACTTTTCTAGATTTGGATTCGAACCCAGCACACTTGATGACATAGGAATCAGGTAAAATTTCCCACGAAAAAAAGCGAAAAAAACTTTTTTTTTTGAAGAACAGTATAATCATGGCAATTGAATATGTTAAATTAGTATAGACTTTACTAATAGACCTAAATAGACCTATTATAGACCTAAATAGTCTCTAGGAGAGTCTTGTTGATACATTTAATTTAAATAATATTAGACTAATACTAATACTAAAATACTAATTATTTAAAGTATTTTATTTTTAAAACATTGTAGTAAACTCTGATAACTTTCAAATAGCACGATTTATTACTATCTTCAATGTAGAACTGATAATTGAAAATTCAATCGGAATAAGAAAAACACCATAGAAATCTTATTTCAGGTCAGTCACTGATGAAAAGTATCAATAGGCACCACCTCATTAGTATCACATACAGGTGTCTTGCTTATGCTTAACGTCGCTTAACATAAGTTTTTGTAAATGAACTACTCTATACATATATTCATTAATGCATACACAGTTATTATCATTTAAGCACCAAAGTAAGATATTACATATAAATATAAATGAAGATAATATTTAGCTGTCGATACAGATATTTAGTCAGGTTGATGTACACTTAGGTCTTATTTTTATATCGGGAAATGTATAAGAACAAAAATACTGGAATGACTCCAATTCGTTGGTTGATATTTAAAAGAGATCAACGTTGCCTTTTTTGTGAAATAATGTAGGTTCCAAAATAGGTTAGGTAATAACACACACGAGGCTTTGCTTTCCAAGGTTTTGCTTTCCCCCATCCCAAAAAGTACAGGGCCAAATTCAGAGATTTCAGAAATGACTACTTTTTCAACAAAATCGAAATTAGTAGTAAACAAATTGAAATTTTTCTTTCACAGTTGTAAAGCATTCGTTGAGATCTTTAGTTTGGCGTATCTCACAGAGTGTAGTGGTATTTAAGATTTTAATGTCGGGTTTGTTGAGTACTAAACACTCAACAAACTCGACGATTGTATTACTCCTATTTTAGGATGTAAATATATAAACATACCAAATAATTTTTTTCAAGGAAAAAAAACGTCTCCAAGACGGGACTCGAACCCGTGTCTTCCTATCCGGGCGGATGTTCTAACCTCTGGTTCAGAGGTTAGAACATTGTCTTTGAAAATTTTGGATTTTATAACTTTTCTCTTTGAAAAGTTATATTAAGGTTTAATTCCTTGCTGTTGTTACCTTGTGTAAGGCAACACAAGTTGAAGGTTCGTGAAACAGTTTAAAGATCTAAGCAACGTTTAAAAGTTGCTTTGTTTTATGTTAGTATCAGGAGTACCTTATTATTTGTCATTACCATTTTTGAAGGGAAATCCAAGTATGTAATAATATGTATGGTGTTTCATTTAAAAAAAAAAGAAAGCGTAGGATTGGTCACAAGAGTAGACTTTTTTACATTACTACATCCGAAAATTTAGTCTGTAGATGACGGTTAGCTTTGATAAATTATTTCACTGTAACATGGAAATGAGAGGTTTAAACAAAAGGAGTTTTTAACAAAACTATGAGGTTTGTTGTTTTGGAAAATTTAAGAGAACACATTAGTGTCAAAAGTTGAGAAATCTAAAATAATTAAAAACACCATACTAAACTAGTTTTTCCGAGGCTCTCCATTAGCTTTGGCAGAAAGTTAAAATCTCCATTAAATACATTAAAACAAACATCAAATAAATTAATAATAGTTCGTCTTTTGTAGGCTCGATTGTTATACATTTTTCAGTATTAGATGATTATAACGAGATGAAGCGCGTTATAATCGTAAAAATGGAGTGCTTCTTTCTAACCCTGATATTACGGTAGAGATTAGACAAAGCTCTATTAAGAGAAAAGGAAAAAAGTGGTTGACTTACCAATTTAACAGTTGACTTCCTTCCGCATCCCATTCTTCTTTGGTGTTATCTGTAAAAAAGGAAGAACGTAATTTATCAATAGAGAATAAGAGAACATAGAAAAAATGGCGAAATGGTATTTACTACACGACGATTCGGATACAAATATTAGATTATACTATGCATATAGTTTCTTAATTATAATAGTAGAATGGCCACTGCCTATGCATGTAACGCACACAATCGCAGGCAATAAAGGTCTATTCATTCTTCGGGATTGGAATGCACGCACTATAGTAATTTCCTAACGAGCCATTGTTACCGCTGCTGCGTCCTCTTCCTTCAAGAGCGCCCCCTGGCGATTGGATTGCGTGAGTACGATAATAATCCCCGCGTAAAATATTTACAAAGGTCGCTCTGAGAGGTGCCCACGGAAAGTTAAATTCCTAATTCGCTACAACGAATAATTAACAGTGCTTAGTGTTTTTGTTCATAGCCAGTGTTTCCTATGTCATTGGACATGATGATAATTCAAATAGGTTGCTTCTGAAGTAGAACGTAACCTTCATTTATGCCGATTCATCATTTGCATTCATTTATCCCGAGAGGTCGTTTTAATGACATATCTTGATAAATGTAAATCTTTGGCACAGGTCAGACAACTTACAACAGATAAATTCTAAGCATCTAGTAGACCGAGCTCGCCCGGGGATAAAAACAAAACATTTTTTACCCCTTAGCTCGCTGGTCAGATTTGGCAACGCCTTCGTGTGGTCAAAGGTCAAACCAACATATTTCTACCAGCTCCACAGTTCTACATCGGTATGATGTTGACACAAGTTTCAATATTCAATATTATACTGATGATTGCAGTTTTTTTTTGATTCGTCAAAAAGCAGTACTATTACACAACGGAAATGAATATGCCTCAAGATCACAAGTCGACAATTTGCGGTGGTTCAAATCATCAGTCAAGTTGTGATGTTATCTTTGTTGAAAACGATGTGATGGTTTAAAATGTTCATACGGTGAAATGGTTCATACAAATGCAAAAGCAACCTTTATTGTATCAAGATAAAAGTAAGCACTTTTAAGACCGCCTCGACGTCTTTTGCATGAGAAATACTGACAGCGCGGCTGAAATATTCCCCTGTAACTCCACCTCGTTCATTGATCATCATCGTTACCACTCACGACCGTACAAATGTTTTGTGTCAAGACGTAATATCTGTCCGTGCGGAATTAAAATAAGGCCCGTATAAAGCCGGAGTTTATGGCAACGATCACAAACGTATCGTCGTATCGGGGCCGTATAAAAAACACGTTTCTCCTACGCGTTATCGACTCGGCGATCCGACCTCGGCTCGAAGACGCTATTTTATTAATATTTTATGCATTTCCCGAATTCACGGCATCATTCTCACGCATGCCACATTTCATACGGTGCCTGCGACTCGTACCAAAGCACAAACCGCCTACAGCGTCTATCTAATACGCCATAAATTCAACGTTAGCTTTCGCAGCAACAAAGCTATTATTTGAATAACGTTGGTACCGTATGGTCGCACGGTGAGAAATTGATTGTATGCCTCTCTATACAGGGCGTAGCTTCATTGTAAACTTTTTCACAACAAAACGTGCATATGTATTACTCTGTTAAAAATCAAGCAGTGTACAGTTGGCACCATATTTTCACAACTTTTGCTTTTATTTTTGTACAATTACCACCAGTAACCAATAATTTTAACTTACTTAATCTTCGCCTCTTATACCCTACAAGGTGTCAAAGCTGGGACTCCTTGTGATTTTTTCCCCATTTCTTCCTATATCTTGCCATTTCCTTCGTCTTTATCTACTGAGTATTTCTTCTTGATAGAATTGCTGCTACTCTGTCACCCCATGCTCTTCTGGGCCTTCTCTTATACCACCACTCTATCACCCGATATCCGCACCAAGTGTCCGAACCATCACAGTTGAACTTTGAGCTTTCTTTCCACCTTTTCATTCTTTGTTCTCTCTTCTGGTAACGCCCTCAATGTTTTCTGTTCTTAGATACCACCATTGTTTCCATCTTGGAAGCACTGATTTTTAAGCTCTTCTCTGCAAGATCTTGCCCCATGAGTCCAAAACCTTTTGCACCTGTGCTTCCGCCTCTGCCTCTTCTTCTTCTTCTCTCAATCCTTATGCTCTTGCAGCATTAGATGTTTATTCTAATTCTTTCTTTACCCATCACCTCCAGTTTAAACGGTCCCTACACATTGGTTTTTGTCTCTTCTATGGCTTTGTGCCCCTTTCCTGCAATTTCTTCTATTCTTCCCGTCCACGTCTTCCTCGGTCTTCCTCTTTTCTTCGTATTTCTTTCTCTCGCTTCCTGCACATTCCTAGTAAGGAGGCTTAATGCGGTGTATATATTCCAACCAGTTTAGTTGCCTTCTCTCTATCTTATTCGTAATGGATTCTTGCTGTAGCGTTTGTCTTATTTCTTCATTCTTGTATCTATACAGCTTACTTACGACCTTTATTTTCCTCAGATATTTAATTTCCATTGGTGTTACTTTATTCTATGTCCTTGGTGTATTGTGAAATAAAAAAGTGTTGTTATTAAAAAAATGAATGAGTGGTTTAATAAAAAGTTGTAGTCAGAAAATTATAAATTTATTTTGGCTAATTATGATAATTTATGCTAATTTACACCGTATGATCAAAAACTCTGATGTACCGTCAAATATGAAATGAAAGATTTCACAACATTGCAAACAATACAGGACTACCAGAATTATAAACTGACAGATAACGTACTAGAAATGTACTATTGAACAATAATTAATATTAATATTAATATTAATATAATTAATATTAATACAATAGACAATAATTTCAGAAGCGTTTATTCTCCTTCGGAAAGCAGTATCTAACAATTTTTATTTCTTTTGCGCAATTGATGATTAGAATTTATAGTAAGTTTTTTTATTTATTTAAGTATTCTCTAATAAAAATATTCTCAACAGTTAACATTATTTCCATGACCATGGAAATAATGGTCAAATGTCCATGGCCGCCTATTCCAAAACTTTATTTTTCATTTTATTCAATATTTTTGTTGTGCAACCATATGGATTTTTTACATAATTGAATGAAAAAATTAATTTTCTATAAGATAAGTTAAAAACAATGTATGGTTCCATTTAAAATAAAAACGGTGGTATAATTTCCGAAAGAACCGGAAGTGGATTTGTTAATTTTTTAAATCCATTTTATTGCTTTCATTGCCCCGATTAAGTTTTATTGAAATTAAATTTCCCAAAATATGTAATGTACTTGCTTGGACCACTTTAAGTGTTACACCCACTGTATGTTTGTGGATTTTCTTTCTCTATTTGCCACCTCTAGGTGAATTCTTCCATCCTCCGATATAATACTGCCCGAATTTTCAAAGGTGTATATCCTTTGATTTCAATTGTTATTATCCTTATTTTTGTTATTAATAATTATAACCATTATCTTGCTCGTTTCTAAATTTTATACCCATTCTTTGATTTTCTGTTTCTTCTACCCAGATTTTTGTCAATTCTTTCATTACTTTCTCTCATACAAAGAAAAAGTAACGCATTCGGTACAAAATTTTGATGTTTGGATTTTGACATATCTGGACGAATTATGGTATTCTAAGACTAATGGTACCATTTTTGGCCATTGGTCTGTCCGTCCGTTCGGCTGTCCGTTACACGATTAGTTTGTGGTCCACACTTCCACAATTTCTAATCCTTTTAGGTAAAAAAGTTTCAAATAAAAGCTGCATGGTTTCAGTCTTTCTCCCTTCTAGAACTATTTTCATATATGGGGTCCCATGTCTTCAACACGCTATGCAAATTCAGATTTTTAATGGGAACACCCTGTAGGTTATTAGTTATATTACATTTTTAGGTTCCTTGCGGAATTTATGGTCAAATAATATGACCAAAATCGCACCGTGTAGGAGTTATTGGACATTTTTTTTATAAAAAATGACATTGGCTTAACATAGTGGTGCCGTAATGCGAATCCTAGCTCTCTTAGAGTCTATTTCAGCAAAAAAAAAATCCAATAAAAGTTACAGTACTTAGTCCCCCCCCCCCCACAACATAATGTTATTTTCATATATACAGGCTATCCCATTTCTTCTGGACGCTGTGCAACTTGAGTTTTTTAAATATAACAACCGGTA
>JAWQRJ010002126.1:0-14152 GCA_033557515.1 Diorygopyx duplodentatus | reverse complement strand
CCTATGGAGGGAATATGTAGTTAGAATTAAGTTTAGAGCGAAAATGTACCTTCGCTCAAATTTTATTCCGGTCAATCATTTATGAACGCTCGGTATTATGGTTAACGTATAATAATATTTTGTTTTAGATACATATTTATTTTATAAACATAAGAGATAAAATAATAGAGGTGCGAATAAATCAAATGTTGTTCACTAAAGAAATAGGATTTTAATTCTTGTAACTCCTAATTATATAGCTCCCACGGAATAATATGATAATAAATATTGATTTAAGAAAAATAGATGCACTTGTTTTACCTGACGATTATTAGAAGGTAGTGACGGTTCCAATTATTTTTATAAATTAAATATACTGTTTAGATTAAAAGAAACACACATTTGAAAGCGAAAGTTAGTCACATATTGACATAAGTTGATGTGGATTTTGTTTAATTTATAATAATATTTGGATTAGAATCTAATTACCTCCGTTTAAATAAATTTAGAAAATCTTTAATTTTGCAACCAATTAAACGGCAATAATTAATAATAGTCTTATGTAGCTTACATAACTATATTAGTAATTTATTTTTTATCCTACATTAGACTATACTCTAAAAGACATGGGAAATGCCATATTGATACCATATTCGTTTTGAATGAAAATTGAATGATGCAATTTATAGACATATTCAATCATATATTCAATGAAATATCGCACAATAAAAGATAACGTATAAAATAATGTATGTAGTATACTACGCGTTGTAATATCTTTATATTGAGATTAGTATGACAGGCTAGATAGGAATCGTATGATTAATTCCAGATGATAAGCATCTGTCTGCATTTTGACGCAATTAAAATACAAAACACTTAAGGGTTTCTGCAAAAAAAAGTCTGCAAAAAAATAAACCCGCTTAAGGGTTTCTGCGGTTGCATTAGATTACATTACATCGTTTGGCAAAACAATGTATTAACTTTACTTCAGTTTGATACTTTAGTTGTACTTTAAACTGAGCTTTAATTCAAGCTTTCCCAGCTCAAAAGAAGAGACCAAAAAGTAACTAAAACTGGCAATTAAATAATGTTGAAATAGTGTGTACAAAGAGTTTCCCCATTTTTATATTGGTGGTATGCTATTGGTATTTCACAAATAAATACCACTTTTTTGAATTCGCCTTACTGGACCAGCACTTGTTCTCTTCTCTCCTCTTTTATACGCAAATATTCGCTTTGCAAATTGCTCTAAATTTAGCTCAAACTACGTCCACGCGCGAAATCTCTTCGAGGAATTTTAAGGTACTCTGAAAATCTCCCAACAAGATAATTGCATGTCATGTCCCACGCGAGCTGTTAACAAATTAAAAATTTGTCGCGCATCTTGGCGTAGCTGGTTGAAAACAGCTCCATCACGCCTTTAATTATTCAGTGTCTCTTCTGTAAACATGGCCTCTAAATTAAACGCTGACCCTGTTCGTTACTACTTTCACTTAAAAACTGATTCTTCACGCTCGTGTGGCATTTTATCGTTGAAATTTTCTGAAGTTGAGTGACAATTCTAATCAAAACAAACGATAAAAAACGTTACCACCTGCAAACTTAAACGAATCACTGTTTGTTATTTCCAATAACATTCTTAAACAGCTAGGTCATTGAAACTGGAAAAGAAACATATATTTCGTGCATGACCTATAGTAGTGGAATGTACGAAGCAGTACATTCCACTACTATAGCAGTACAAAGCAGTGCGTATAAACCACCAATGCAAGTGTTTGGTAGGACAGACGTTACCAATTTATACTAATTCGTTGTAATTGATCGACAAGCTGAATTCAATAAGTTGGTTGTTCAATGATTGTTACGAATCGGTCGTACACACAGATATACACTTATTGCTCAATAGAAAACTCGTAGACTAGGACAAGGGCATACCTATTTCAACTTTGATACGTGATCTTTTTATAATTTTATTTAGTGTAGTTTGGTTAGAACAGAAATTCACGGTGAAATAAATTCCAGAAATTTTAAAATTAATTTTATTCGTTATAGCGTAGTTATTAAAATAAGTGTCCCACAAGAACATACCATTAACTTAAACTAATCATTATTAATCGCTATAAGTTGCTTCCGTTGGCGTATTTTCAATTTGAAACTGTCTGCTTGCACAAATATTGCTGAGAAAAAACAACCGCTGTCGAAAAGTCTAGACTTACTGTAATCATATACTTAACGTAAAATGTTTTAAAAATCCTAATCTAACACGATCAGTTGTAGATTATTAAAAATTACGTAGAATGATCTCTAAATAGGTTTTCGCGTATTATTAAAAGATCAACATATCTCAATGGATTACCTCTATAAAAATGAACAATGTTCCACAAAATGTCAATCGCAAGTAAATAGTGCTATAAATGTTGATTTATAGTTTTATAATTTGACAAGATTATTTATGAATTCAGACGAGTTACTTAAAGTCGTCTATATTGTGTTGTTACTTTATTGAATCCAAGATGATATAAAATACGTTACACAATACTAAATTAATTGTCGTACAACACTCGGAACATCTCGGACCCAAAAGGATCCCCCCATCAAACGATCCACAGGATCGTGTGTTAACGGGTCCCAAAAATAAATGGTAAAACAATCAATCAAGAGAAAAAAGAAGAAAACAGATGAAAATCTGTGAAACTAGATGAAAAACTCTGCATGGAATACACTAAGCAGTCAGAAACTCTTAATACACTTGAACACCACAGCAAACAGATCATAAAAGAAACAGAAAATGCTAATTATAGGCATTATCATTAATATTAAAATATGTTTAAAATATGTTTGATAGTATCAAATGCCTTAGAATATTCCAAGAGGACGAGAGCGGTTATCTCTCCACTATCCACTGACCTGATAATATCATCAGTAATGTTAACCAGCACACTAGCACAATCATAACCTTGTCTAAAACCTTATTGTGTGTCAGGAAGAATATTGTAAATTTGTAAATGGGAAACTAGTTGAAGTTTTTGAGAAGTTTTTCAAAAAGTTTTGATATCGCGGGCAAAATGCTGATCGGTCTCAATAATAACTAAATAATAATTAAGTAGATGTTGCACAGTTAAATCACCAAAAAAAAATTAAATGTAATGGGTTATACTGACGTTCATCTGACCATCTCCATCTTAAATATACAGTCTTTAAAATGATGTTTTCTTCACAATCAAGAAAAAAGTTTTCTAATATTAAACGACAAAAAGAAACTAAATATTATTTTTCCTGCAAAAAATAGCTATCAAAATAAATCAGTAAATTCTTCTAGAAAATAAAATTTCTTTTCGAAAATACTTCGCGAAAAGAAAAGTAATATTATAATAAAAAGTTTTCTAATATTAAATGACAATAAAATAATAATAATAAACTAAAATATTATCTTACCCTAAAAATTAACATATAACTATCAAAATCAAGTATTAAATAAGGTAACCGGTTCTTCAAGAAAAGAAGAGAACAACAAAATTTCAGTTTTCCAATTTTAAACGGCAAAACAAAAAAACTAAATCTTATCTTGTCCTAATAATTAAACATAGCTATTAAAACGACTAATACATTCTACATATATAGTAGTTCGCAGAAGAGGAAAAAATAACTACAAAAAAAGATTATACTAAACTTAAAATTATATTAAAATCAACTGGTGTAGATCACTCACACGACTTTCTCTCACCTAACCCCCCAATCTTGAAACGGTGCGACTTTGGGCAAACAAATATTTAAATATGTGATATGCGAGTACTTTAAATGATACTTTAAATGTCCAATAACACTATAATATTTCCATTTATTTTAGGAAGTTTCATTGTTTCAAATGTTTTGCAAAAAAAAATTGCAATAACTTTTAAACTATACTGTGTGCCCTAAGTTAACGTGAATAAAATTAGTAAAATGATTATGAAAAAAAAATTCAAAAACCCCTTGGACAGGCCAACTTTGTTTTGAATAAGGTGAGAAGTGAAAAACTTTAATAATATAAGAAAATATTTAATACATTGCGCAGAAAACTACATACTTTTGTTTATTTATCGACATAATCTCCGTTCATGTTGAGACATTTATCCCAGCATGGAAACATACAGCTTCCCCAGCTGCAAAGACAACATGTACGGAGATTATATCGAGAAATAAACAAAAGTATTTAGTTTTCTGTAAAATGTATTTAAATAAATAAATTTTGAATTAATTTAAATTTTAAAAAACCTGGTATTAAATTTCTATTCTTTTTCTAGGTATGGACATAGTATTACCACATGAATCTACATCTGGATTTAGAATCTCCCTTCACATCTTCATGAGAGAAAAGGGACTACATCAAAAATAAAACAACTAAAGAGCTAGGTATAACCTTATTCTGAGAGATAGCTATACCTACCAACAAAAGAATGTACCCACAACTGACACATTGTGTCCAAAATTTGGATGGTGAGATTTTGATATATCTTGGCGAATCCATCCGTCTTTTCGTCCGCCTCTTCATGCGTCTGCCAGTCTGTGATGATCACTTCTCTTATTTCTAATTATTATCAACAGTGTTTCTTTATTAATTGCAAAAGCCGGCTATCCACATACCATTGGCGAAAAGATATTACGTTACAACAAGTGAGATGTCCGTTATGTTAGATGTACGCTACAACTTGTGAAATATCACAAGATAGTAAAAAATCCTTGATAAATGAATAGCAAACAAGTAAATTTTTAGAAAAAGATTCAAATTTTATTTGAATCTTTTTTTAACTAAAATGATTAAAAATGGTAGAAGTGTGGACCACAAACTTCTATCTAACGGACGGACGGACATTCTGACAGACCAATGGCCAAAAATGGCACCATTAGTCTTAGAGTACCAAAATTCATCAAGATATATCAAAATTTCACCATCAAAATTTTGGATCGTATGTATTACTTTCTCTTTATACCTTTCAGGTGAGAGAAAGTAACAAAGAGGGAAATTTTTTTTTATAATAATGTTATACACTATAAAAGTCGTTAAAATATTATGCGAATTTAAGAAAACTATTTTTCGACTTCAAATTAATAAAATCAAGCGTTACTGTAAAAACTGTCCTCCCTTGTTTATTTTTCGTTGCTTTTCTGATTAGTTGACCTTTACGTGCTGAGCTATAGCAATAGATCTTAAACTAATGTATCCGTTAGGAATAAGAGAATAAGTTGGGATTCCGAATTATACCATCTTTCTTGTTAGGAGATTTTATTCATATTGATTGCTACATATCAAGAAGGAATGTAACAATTACTATCCTCCAGAAGTGCGATAAAGTAAACAACTGGTAGAGCAGATTATTTGTGACGATAATGTAGATCTTATTAAATGCGTGTATTCGATTTTATGCTTTTGAAATGCTTCAGTTCAATGAAAGTGTGTCAAAATCTCATAGTCAGCATTTATCTTACATCCTCTTCACAATTTTAGACTTATTCTCTCTATTGTTTCAGTTCAAATTCAAAAGTTTCTCCTTGTACCGAACATCAAAAAATATTTGTGTAAAATAATATTTTGAAAGGACCGTGTAAACTCATTTAGGTCGTTGGACATAATGCTAAGAAAGACGAGAAACTAATAATTCAAGAGTTGACCCATAAGTTTTAAAAAGTCAGTTTTCAGTTTAGGGTAGGCCATGCAAAACAAACCTACAGAAAACTTGTGTCGTAGGTTATACTGTGTGATATCAACGTCACTGGCGCATTTGTGACATAAATTTATTTTAATATTTTACAATAGTATTCACACAAGAACAAACTGCCGAACTGGTGAAAATATACAGGTTGTTCAACTTTTTTCCAGCACATTACAAATAACTTTAATAATTACTAAATCTGGGTTTGTATCTCTACAAAATGCAAGTACATCAGGAACTTTTTCCGCCTGATTATGATACACGGCTTACTTGCTACAACTGGTTTAATAACATCATAAATCATAACGATATCCTTGACCGCATGTTTTTTTTCTGATGAAGCTTGGTTTCATCTTTCGGATTACATCAGTTCTCAAACAATGAGAACTTGGAGTGCCAATAACCTCCATGTGTTTCGAGAAAAGCCATCACATCCATTAAAGATTGGGGTTTGAGCTGCTGTATTTGGAAGACGATTAATCGGTCCCATCTTCTTCGATGATACAGGCACGTTTAGACATTGAGGGCCAACACTTTCAACAGTTATTATATTTTTTTAATAAAGTTTGCGTTTTCGTTCTGTATCCGTTTACGTTTCGTTCGTAGATCTAAAGGAGAATAAAGAACTTCAGAAGCTAGTGACAAAACAAGAGAAGGTGACTTTGAAAATGGAAAATGGGAAGAAGCTGCAGGAAAAAATATTTTTTTTCAAAAATCGCCAAAAAGGGCAATAAAAAGGTTCATTGAGATTTGACAAGGATGTCGACGGCGAAGTTAAGTTACGCGACACGTCTATCAAACTTTCGTTTTTCACAGCCTACCCTAAACTGATATATGGTATTTACTTTCATTGAAGGTTTACTAAATATTATACGATTTGGACAGCAACAACATTCTGATTATATCATTTCTTGGAAACTTTAAACAAATTTAAACAAAAAACATTAAATGCGTCAGAAGAAAATCGGGGACCTACCTGCTATAATATTGACCTTCACGTGCGTCATGAAATTCACTGCTGTAAGCACACTACAACCAGTTTTAATCGCAATCATTATTTACCACAATGTTATTAAAAAAAGTTAATAGACATCGTTATTTTTAGACAGTGCATAATTATTGTATTCCTCGCATTATAACTTGTTATGAAAAAAAAAACACGGTAAGAGTAAGTTATTTACCAAAGAGTAACAATAAACATTTTCTACAAATTTGCAGTAAAAATAAAGCAAGAATATTGCCATTTTCTTTTTCCTAAGCGTCAGACGTAACATAAGAGGGTTATTTTTTTTATTATGTTGAACCGGATCTGCACTTTTATTAATAGACAGCTCAAATATGATATGGAACGCCTAAAGATCTTTTTGGTGTTGAGTTTGATGAAGAAAATCACACTTCCGTATTTGCAATCGTTGCGGAGATTTCCGTGAAGATTAAAATTTTAAGAATTTCTTGTTTGTAAAATTCACTTCACTCGGGATTAAGCCCGAGACAAAAAAAATAACAATTTTTATTTCTAGAATACCTTTCCAAATAGACAGAAAATCCTGTTCAAAGCCCAGCTTTTCCCATTGCAATGAAAAGAATTGATTGTTAGAAAACGCAAACAAAAGTTCCACCACAATGCCTTGTTCGTAATTTAACAACACTTCCCTGTATTATAAAGGCAATCTAATTTATTTAGGACTAAGTAGGGTCCTAAATAAATTAGAGTTGAGTGTTCTAAAGTAAAATAGGCTATACATTACAGCATTTTTTCAATTCCCCCACGAATTTAAAGATCACTTTATCTTACATTCTTAACCGCGATAATCTTGTATGTATAGGTTATGTGCCAACATATGTAAGACGTCACCAAGGCCAACTGATAAGAAGATTCCCTATATAAGCAGCTTGCGCACTGCATCGCTAATTCATTATGCAAATAGCCTCAAGCGTGTAATTATCTTAATTCGCATAAATAAATAAGTGTGCAAAAAGCTTTGAGTTATTCTTTTTAAAAAGAGCGATATGGAAGTTGAAAACATAACTGGCGCAGTCAGTAGGATTGTACTTCAACGACGTAGATAAACCAAATTTCTGCGGTGGTTTTTAAGCCTTTACAAGAAGAAACCCTACGGCGAATTAGGAAAATCCTCGCTGAAGCTAATAGTGGATTCAAGGTGCAACTGGATCAAACTTTCCGGACGCATCAACCCCAGGAACGTAAGTATCTGTTTACCAAGTATCCGCCCAAAACCCCAACGGACGGCGAGATACAAATTTCCAGAAACCCAGGACAAAGGATCAAAAAAAAAATTCCTAGAACCAAGCCAAGAAACCAGGAACCAACCAAGAAACCAGGAACCAGTCAAGGGACAACCGAAAAACCAATGAAACTTTTACTAATCCTTAACCTGTACTTCATCGCAAGATGTCGAGCAGAATTAGTTCGGATAGATAATTCGGTTGCAATTTTAGCAGTACAATTAGAGCAACAGCAAAACTTATTTCGAATTAGTTACTCAAAATAATTACAAATATGTGATTAGTTACAAATCACATATTAGTTACAAAAATGTGATTTAAATCTAAATCACATTTTGCTACTAAATACAACGAACACAAATAACAACTGATCAAATAAATCCTGATGAGGTAAATTTATTAAACGAAATTAACCAGGAAATTATGTACAAAATTAATGCCTTAGGACTAAGAAACCCAAAACAAATGGGAATTAATTTTCTAGGTTGCACAATTAAATTTATCACCGGTAATCTTGATCAAGAAGACGCGAAACATTATGACGAATTGATATCAAAAATCAGTCAACCACAAAAACAACTAATTAATAATAATGTCAATATTAAAAAATACCTTAATGACACTACAGAAAGAATTAACAATGACTTTCAACAACTCAGTTACGAAGTTAATGATTTAATTGAAAAGGTTTATAATCTTTCAAAAGAAAATGTCATCAAAACCTACGTGGATCATGCAATTCAGTTGAATATAAAGTTGACAACTTTGATCGATATAATCCATTTAGCTAAAAGAAATATACTACAATCTCTTTTAGTATCACACGTAGAGTTAATCAGAGAAATAGAAGACATACATTTTAATGAGAAACACAGGTTTCTGTTAGAAACGCTTTTGGAAAATACATATTTAATCGAATCCCTTATATAAATTAAGCCTTATCAAAAACAAAATATTTGTGTGAGTATCAATTGTAAACAATGTAGAGTATCAATATTACGAGTTATACTCATTGCCTATGTTACATAATAAAACATATATTCAAATAGAACCTAAGTCTAGATTTATAGCCGTTAATGAAGATGTTTACATATTAATGAATAAAAAATGTAATTAATTAAAGCGAAAGGAATTTCAAAGAGAATTGTGAATGCAATATCATTAATGATGGGCGTCTCGATCGAAGTAAATTTGCAGAGATAAATTTAAAAACGTACGAAATCTTTGAATACCCTGAAGTTACCTTTATAATGACCAAATCAGCCTTAGAAATTAAAGGAACATGCGGAAAATTAAAGCACACAAAGATCGTTATTGGATTATATCAAACAATGAACAAAATTCAATGTAATTATAATTTAAATGGATCAATAATACAAAATTATTTTAAAGTAAGTTGCGTAAATACAAACTCTGTAATGAACTTGCAAACAAATAACATAACCGTCAAAAGGAAGCCCGAACTTGTAATGCAGAATATAAGCGAAATAATAAACAAACATTCAGTACAATTTATTGATTTAGGAAGTAATATAAACCAAAATAGTGTGTTGAGTTAGGTGCTTATTTCGATTGTAATTGTTATTTTGATCTTATTAATTATGAATAAGTATAAGTTCAAAATTACTGTAAAATTCTTCAAGAAAGGAGAACATCAATCCTAACGGGGGAGGAGTTATGTGCCAACATACGTAAGACGTCACGCGACATTCGTAAGAATGTCTATAATAATTGGTCTCAAGACTCAAATAACGCACATAACTTGGTAAATAAATAATATTGTGAGGAACACATCAATACAGAACTGCAGGCGGAATCTGTCGGCGGGAAGCGAAACAGTCTTTAAAAAAGCATGCCCCAAGGTAACCGCACATGGTAACAAAAAGTGTTTTACATTAGCTTTAAGAAAACTACTTTTTAAGAAAACTTTGTCTATAAATGTCTCGCTTCTTACAAAGTTACATATCAAATAGCCAGTTGCAAAAAAAAACACAAACTATTGGGGAAGAATTCTGCTAGCTACAATTCAGATTGTAGAAAGCATGCCTGAAGGTAACGTTGCTAAACAATTACATTCCATACTTCTATATAACAATACTGTTACCCATCGAATTGGTGATTTAGCTGAAGATATACTGCTACAACTCGTCGCGAAATTACATGACAAATTATTTTCAATCCATCTTGGTGAAGCAACTGTAACATGGAGTGCCATTTAATCGCTTATGTTCGAGTTTGTGATGGAATGTGAGCAGTTGAGAAGCTAACCAATGGAACAACAGCGAGTGACAAATGAATGCTTGTTGGAGAAAATTGGAATTATGGAATAAGAACGTAAAGCAAAAAAAAACTTGTTTACAAATCAGAATGAGCTTTTGGAATCATAAAGCATTAAGGATTATCACATCAAAGTTATTTTTGCAACTATCGAACATCATTTTGCCAACATGACTACATGTTGACCAAAAATGTCGAAAATATTTTATGGCCGATGGTAACTTGATAGCAAGATACGAATGGGTTGGGAGCCTATATCAAAAAACAATTCACAGAAATCAATTATTGTTTGAATTTTGGACACTAAAAGAAAGAGCTTTTCGTATACTATTGCAGTTTCCTATACCTATTCTATCTTTGCAAAATCGGATTTTCTGTTGTGGCTGCATTAAAAGTAAAGTACAGATCTCTGTTAAATATAGAACATTTCAATATCAATAACACAAAGTTTCAATTGGAAATTTCCAATATATCACATTCTTATGAACAATTTTACTCAGCGTGACAGTCAAGGGAGTGATATTTTTTTTTAAATTATTTATAAGCGCATTTAGCAATACCATAAAAATTCTGGCAAGACTGACATACACCTAACTACTTAGCTAGGTATAATACAGTTTTTTTTATTGTGAGAATGTGTTATGTTATTCCTTTTGTTTCAAGAAATAGTTTTAGTTCATTTTTTTCACTTTTTTCCATCTCGTAGTAGTACCTCAACGTTGTGAAACAACCGATAAGGTTTAGATATTGTACAGAACCTTCTACAATACAGAAACTTGTAGTTTGCAATAGAATAGGTTGACGCACCTAAATTTTGTTATTTGATCAGTTATGTATGTGCAAACAAAAATCCCTTAATCAAACTGTTCGTTTCAAATTCTACGGCGTGACATAAATATTTACTGTTATTTGAACAAATAATCATGTTCCAGTGAAAATTTATGAAATATACTCGCTTCAAAAACCTTTACCGAAAACTTGGATGGATTTACCACAAATTTTTAATATTTAAAATTTGTGTATTTGTTTGCTAGCATTAAATTTGCTTCTTTCTTAATGATATTCTCACTAAACATTAGTAGTATAGGAGAGTGGTCTGAGCTCATTCCATCCTTCTTCCACGTGGAGAAAGTTTGTCGATATGCTTATCGTCTTAAAAAATTCTATAAGTTCTGGGACCTTATTTACATCTGTAGGGCAATAGGTCGGCTTTCTTGTGGATATTAATGTACCTACCTTTCGAAGTACTTAATCTTGAATTCACAGTAATTCAAAATAGTGATTTTTATTAATTATATGTTTTGGGGGACGGTAAATAATATTTATGTTTGCCTCATAGTTTTTAATATATTTGAATCCATATTGTATATATAGAAATAGAAAGAACGAATTTTAAACTTCTTTTATTTGCTTTATTTGTTTAATGTACTAAGATACCGGTTTAGGTCCATGGACCATCATCAGTCTTAATCTAAACAGGGAGGCGCATTAAAATTAAAAAAAGAAAATTACATGAAAATTTTTTTTAGAAAGAATTAAAAAAATTAATGAGCTAAAAACTTACAGTCGGAAGGTGGAAATATTAAACGGCGGGTTATATTCAGTTTTATATTCTACTTCTTCATGATTAATAATATTATCTTTTATTATACAGGGAATAACTTAATTCCCCAGGAAATATCAAATAATTCTAATAAAATGTGACATTTCCCAAATCAATATGCAGTATCCCATTAAAAAAATTAAATTAGAGTTAGATAAAATTTTATATGAATACGTCATTATCCAAGTTCGCATTGCATATTAATAACGACCTTCGCACATTCACCATTAATCTCAAGATCAATCAAAGTAGTAATATTTTACGTTGCTAATGTTCTTGATAATGAAATAATTTCGATATCAGTCAATAAAACTGGCCGTTTTATCTGACAGCCAAACACAATAGTGTCATTAAAGCAAACACAAATGATTTAACAATTCGCACAGTTAAGTGATAAATTGCTCAAATCAAATATGTAGTGTATGCGCATGAGTCATCAGCACTAGAATTAGCAGATCATCGAACTACGATGCGTTAAATTTAAATAGTTGGCAAATACAGTCCACAATAAACATTGAAATATAACTAAAGTAGAATAAAAATATCTCTGTTTATACTGTTTTAAAGAAGAACTGTAATGTGATGTAGGAAAATCAGAAATATAGAAGCATATCGGGGACTTCCCAGAATTCATGTTTACATCAGAGAAGGCCCGTATCTAGCAGTTTTACAACATTACTTCCTTGTTGCTTATCGTCACACATTCAGGAAGATTCAGGCGCACAATGCGGTTCAGTAAAAGTGGGGACAGCTCTAGCAACCGGGTCGATGCTTGACAATTCGTTAGTCGCGTGCGCTCCATAGAGGTGTAAACATAACCTCACCATCCAAAAGAAATTTCTGTTCGTCACTTTCGTTTTGTATATTCCTCGCGTACGTTACGGTATCTTACGAAAATAAACTGCTGTGGAGACGCTATTCTGAAACAGTTCAGTGTTAACCGTTCGCAACTAAGTAGTATTTAGACCCTTCCTATTGCATCATCCTTCAGTATCTCTTGGAAGTGCAATTTTTTTATTGCTCACCACTTACTTTTTGTTGGTAATTTTAATATTTAATTCACTATTGTTCATTGTTAAAATCGGTAGTAAACTCACAGCGTAATTTCCGCGTAACCTTCGTCAACATGTTCGGAAGGAAAACCACTAGTACAGTATTCAAGAAGTTTTTACTGGCAGCAATATTAATAGTGTTCGGTGAGTATTTAAATACGTAAAATTGTGCAACGCCACGTTACTTTTTATTAATTTTTAATCATTTAGTCTTTGTTTTGGAACAGAATCTGCCTATCCACTACATTACTACAAAACAAGTACACAAACACACCAGAGGTATACTTACATTACACCTACGCAATGTTATTGTATAGAATACACGTGGAATTGAGATATCTGATGTTTTATGAAACATAAATCAATTGTAAAGAAAATACAAAATTGTAAACTTGAGTTTGCAATGACGCTGTACTTTTCACCATAATTATACAGACCATATCAAACAAACAAAAATGCGGTATCTATTTATGGTAGTAGGTACAATATAACTTAATAACACGTGTTATAAACATTTAAACCACCAAGGTTAGAGCAAGATGGAAAGGTTTTTTTTAGTTCAAGTTATGTAAGTACCTACCCAATATACTTCGTAGAAATAAATATTGTGTATAAAATGGAAATTGAAATACATTCCTCACTATAAAGCATTGTTGACAGTTACATTACTGTTTTAAAATATTGTTCAAAATATTGATTTAAATACGACGTTAAAAAAAATAGCAAAAGCCATTTTTTTTAAATGAAAACATTATTTCCATACATTTTTGAATTCTTCTAAACAAAATGATATTAACTTTCTGTAGAATATCCTACACCTAAAATGCTTTGTTATTGGGATAAATCAGTTTAAAGAAAATGTATAAAAATAAGCAATTTTAATTCATAATTCTAAATTTAAATCTACTTAAAAGAACAAAACATATTTTAATTATAACAAATAAACACAAATAGAAATTCAACTGATCAAATCTTGTTACTTGTAACGCTAAACCAAAAAAGAAAACATATCGAAATACGACCAAATAAAGGGTATAATCGTTTTCTTTTTTAATTAAAGTAAATGTTCAAAAACGCTGCCATTTTGACCCAAGCGCAAAGTAATTCTTTTGAGAAGGCATCTGTTTGCTGACAAAGTCATGGAATTGCCACTAATATTATTAAAAGCAGCGCTGACTCTACACTGCATATCATTCTTGGTTGTAACAGGATCTGCATATACCTTATTTTTAATGTATCCCCAAACATAGAAGTCCAAAGGTGTTAAATCATGCGAACGAGGTGGGTACTTGTATGGACCA
>JAWQRJ010002125.1:0-14155 GCA_033557515.1 Diorygopyx duplodentatus | reverse complement strand
TATAAAGTTTTTTATTCTATCTTGAATATTAACGGAGATATAAGGTTGGTCCTGAAACTACATACACACTGTATATAATTTTTTCACCAATAAAGTTGAGGGGGTCGAAAACTGCTACAGATATTTTAAAAGGGGTCGATAACCAAAAAAGTATGCACACCCCTGATTTAGACAAAGTGGAAGTGCAGCACGCAAAATACTGGAAAAGGAAACGTGTGACAGGAAACGAGGAAATTGAATTTGCAGTGATTGCCTCTGTAATCGAAAATCCCCAACAGGTCAAAACCAAATTGCGCAAAATACCAACATTAGCCAAGCAAGCCTCTCAAGAATTGTTCGACATCATAATTACCAGCCTTATAAAATGCAGCTTCACCAAGACCTTTCTGAAAACGATTTTTCGAAACGAGTTAAATTTTGTATGTGGGTGTTAGACATTGTTGCAGAAAACGATTTATTTAATTTTGTTCTGTTTAGTGATGAATGCATATTTCACAACAATGGATCCGTCAACAGACATAATTTTTATTACCATTCTAATTCCAATTCGCATTAATTTAGAATAATTAATAATCAGCACAGATGGTCAATGAATGTATGGGGTGGAATAATGGGAGAATATGTAATTGGTCCTTATGTTTTCCAACACCAGTTTAACGTAATATTGTTTTTGGATTTTTTTGATAAATCAATTTCCAATCTTATTAGAGGCATTCCCTTAGAGATAAGTAGATCGATGTGGCCGCAATGGGATGGAGCTCCTCCACACTTCCTTCGTAGGGACCGAGCATTTTTAAATATGTATTTTGAAAAGCGAAGTGGATACAAAAATTGGCCACCAAGATCACCGGACTTAACTCCTCCGGACTTCTTTCTTGGGGATATGTTAAGTGAACTGTTTATGACACACCTCCAACAACACCAGATAATATGAAGCAGCGAATTAGAGAAGCCTTCCAGAGCATAAACCAAGAAGTGCTAACAAATGTTACTGAGTTTTAAAAAGAGGATACGGTTGTGTTTAGAGTCGTAAACGGTCGTTGACGGTCGTAATTTTGGACATTTATTATAATGTTTTTCCACCATTTACTATTATTTACAGTTTAAACTAGTACCTACGTCATATTTAAAATATTGTTAATAACGTGGGTTTTGTAACAAGCAATTCTGACTTGTTAAAATGTCATAGGTGACCTCATAAATGTGAAATTTGTTAAAATCAGTTTGCATTCTGAAAAATGTGCGTTTTCCATGAAAACGTGAAGAGTTAGGTATGGGGAAGCACAATAGTATTCGATAGACAGTTAAATTTTACATATATTCTTTGCAGAAAATGTAGGGCGTTCCGTGTAAATTAAACAAGTTATTAACGTTTAAAACTAGTCATTATGTAGACTTAATTTTTGGACACACGGTATACTTTAGGAATTTTTTCGCCAGTTTAGCAAGAAATGTAATCAATTAGTACACATCAGGGTGAATTTTATGTAAAAAGGAGTAATAAATGTTCTGTTTTTAAACTATTAACATTATTACAACATTTCCTCAAAATTCCAAATATTAAAAAAACCGTTAGGTTTAGGTGAGGTAAACGTTAATTTTAATGTTCAACCTTAAACCTTAACGTTGAAACTAAATATGAAATAATATACAGGGCATATCAATTAAAAAGCTACAACTTTGATGTGTTTTATGTGTTTGGAACACCTTGTACATTACGAAAATAACGTACCGCCAATAGGCTTCTAACAAAATATTTTACTTTTATATTAAAAACTATAGCCGCAATACTCCGTGTCATCAATCGTGAATAACCCTGTATATACGCTTTCGATTTTTTTTTAATAGCACATCCTCAGGGACAGCTACAAAAGTTGTTTTAGTGATATTTCAGCAGATATTACGTCTTTGTTACTTACTTATCATATGATGAGTTCCTTGTGTTATCTTGTTGTAATTTTTGTATGGTTTGTATGGTTAATTTTTGTGTTATTTTCCGGTGTGTGCATTTAGTTATAAGCCCGTGTGTTATTTGTATGTTTATGTAGAGCTATGAGGTGTCTGGTGTTGGCATTTAATGTGTTGTATTATACGGTTATATAATTGTCATTCTAATAGTGATTTAGTAAATGTTAGTTCTATGGTGTTGCCTATTATCTGATAGGCAGTATAATGAGCATATAATGAGTGGATAACTTTACAAACCAAAATTTACTATTTCAATGTCAATTTTGATGTCTAGAGGAGTAATTTATAACTTCTGCATCATCGTAATCCATAATTCTACAAATTATTGCACAAAATGCGTAAGTTATAAAGATGCTTAAATCACTGAACTCACAAACTTACTTAAGCATGGCATTACATTTTACACACAGGTGTGTGAAATAAGTTTTCACGTACAGTTGTCGATGCGTGAAGCTGCTAGTCCACATACTGTAGTCGAAAAACAACGTTGTTGTATTGGTTTATAAATCACATCTAAATCGTGGGAGGCTGTGTACATCAAACGCATTTGACATTTATAAAATTGTCAATTGTCGCATTTTTAATAAGGTATATCAATCTGGTTAATGAATAAAAATATGAAGTCGAAGAACAGCTCTTGACCTTTGTTGATTGGAACCAAAAAACTGCGGACGCCATTTCTCCACTGACAATATCAAGCTCAACCTTTGACATTATCATTATCAGCTTCAAAAATCGTTTATCGGATTGCTGAGGATAAAGAAGTTTAATCGAAAATACTGGTCGCTAACAGTCCAGCTGTTTATTCAGCATACTCCTGTCAATCTCTTAATCTCGCAAGGAAACCAACCCAACCTCATAAAGACTTTTATTTCGGACACATTTGTAAGGTAGATAGAGACAGAAAACCGTTGAAAAGTACTAGGTCTAAAAAAGAAATGTCATTTTTTTCCCGCCGTGCCAAACGCAGGAAACATAGATAGTTCTTGTTGAAGTTTTTGACCTGCTGAACACCATGGCGCTATTAGAAATCTCAGGAAACCCTGAGAAAGTTGTGTTTTTGAGATTATGTATTTATATTAGTGAGTTATCTTCAGTTTCCAAAAGCTGATTTGCTTACGTCAGTTAAAAATATTCGAATCAATCTGAAAGACTAGGACTTTTCGAAGTGACTGACTACAAATCTGCAGTCAGAATTTTTAATTCCAAAATGGCGGATCCAATATGGCAACCCTTGGCCCCTCACGATTCGATTAGTTTATCAACTCTATATCAAATCTATAATTATAACCATTCATGGTTATATTGGTCAATATTGGTCAATATTCCAGATGTACGCATGCGGAATGTTTTCACGCATTATAATATCTTTAACGTCAATGACAAAGTCCAACATAATGTCGTTGATTTGTGGTGCATTTTTAATCTGCCTCGCTGTAAAGTATTTAATAACTTTTCTACTTTTGATTCCTAATTGTGTTTGGTCCTACTTCTTTAGCTCGTAAGGACACACTTGTAAGAGCTTAACTGAAGGTGACACGTAAGATCAAACATACCAGCTTGTCTTGCAGCTTCAATTTTTTCTTTCACATGTCGCTTTATTTTCCTTAGCTTTGCAGAAAAGGTATCTTCTTTAACTTCTCTCTCATATCGTTTAAGAGTTTTGTCATCAGAATTTGTTTGGTTTTTGCTTTTCCACCGGCATTCAAAGTAGCTACAACTTTTTCCTTTTCTCCCTTGTAACGGAAGCTGAAGAAGGCGAGGGGCGAAGGTCAATATCTACCGAAGGAGAAAAGGGAGGATCAGAAACAACTTCATCGACAGTAGCTAAAGTACTAACATGAACTCACTCAAGTCTTAAGAACACCTTCGTTTGTTACCATGAACAACTCGCGATACAAAAGATGTTTTTGTATCGGTTTATAAATCACATCCAAATCGCAGTAAACCATGTACGTCAAACTCATTTGACATTTGTAAAATTGTCGTTTCGATCTTGTGTACACCATTTATTGGTGAGTAGAGTGGAAATCTATTCTAAGATTGAAATATCTGACATGCAATCCCAAAACAGAACAATTTTTATAATAATTGTCTACAATTCCTACCCTAACATTGGCGGTAAAATCTATATTGATTGTTTTTTTCAATAAACAATATTGTGATTTTTTGAAAAAATCAAAAAAATTAAGTCGAACATTTCAGTGTTTAAACATTCTTCAGTAGAACTACAGAGCTTTTAATCAAAAATTTGAAAGAATAAAAAGTTTCTAAGTATCTAACTACTTAGCTAATAGCGTTTTGGAATAATAATTTTCAAAAATGCTATAATTTCCAGAAGGTTTTCATCTTACTCACCTTCAAAGACCATCTTCCTGAAGGTTGAATCGAGAAAAATTTTGCATTTGCTCAGTATGTGCAAGTAATATACTAACGGCTAACTGTCAAAAACTATTGCATAAATGACACCACAGAGTAATATTTCATTTTTATAATTTTGGAATAACAAAAAATAGACATTTTAAAAGCTTTCGAATTTTACAAACACAGTCAAACTGTACTTCCAATGTATGAACAGATTGATCTTATAAATTCTCGGCTGCTGAAGGTACTGGATGAATATCAAGAGGTCTGAAGCCTACCTATAGGCAACTCTATCGAAACACGTGTAGGGGAATGAGAAAGTTATGGTAGAACGTTAGTCTTGTTTCATTACCTACAACATAAAAATTTAGCAAAGTGATTTTTTCCAAAAGTAACTTTTTAGTTTTTAATACAACATATATTTTTTCTATATGCATAAAGGGCTGCAGCCCAAAAAACATGATGATGTTCCTATTAAAACAGTGTGTTTGGCTTTTTAAACAGATTTGTTCGCTAATTGCAATTTGAATAACACGATTGCTTTGAAATAGTAAAAAATTAAATAAGAAGTTAGAATTGCAAAAAAATTATGCAGGTGTCTACCGTAGACCGTCCATTAGAAATATATAGGATTGGATAAAGCTAGAAGTCTGAAAATTTGGATTTGAATATGGTAGGAAGGGAACTAAAAGATAAAAATATTTTCAATAAGCTGGCGGTTCCGATTATACCGGCAGTTGACAACAGCATTGTCAATTTAAATGGAATGAATGTTTACCAGGCCTAAACTTAATCGTTTTCGAGATATTGATTTTTTTCGCAAAAATTATGCAACCACAGCAACATTTTGAAAAATCGAATTTTCATAATTAGACTTGTGCAATAATATTCATACTTCATTAACCATTAATTGAGACATCGAACTTTTCAGAAATATACCCGGCGGGACATTCTCACATACATTCTTCACAAAATTGAATTTTGAAGTAAGAAAACTTTAAATGACAAAAAGTGATTTTTTTAAATGGCGCTTATGAAATATGTATTTTTATCTTATCGAATGTAGAATTAAAATCCTCGTTGAACGGTATAGGGTTTCCCTATACTTAAAATGTATCCTTTTCCGATTCTTTAAGTTTTTTCGAGCTCTTGTTGCAAAAGCGGTCCTTTGACAATACATTCATTTGTTGTAAATTAGGTTGCCTACAAATTAGTTATCAATTTTGACGTTTATGTAACTTAGGTTGGTTGATTTTTTATTTAGGGTAAAAAATTAATGCAATTATATTTAGTTCTTGACAACGATGACGTCCTTATTGTGTTCTAAAATGGCAACTAATAAAATTACTCCAATGTTGATATTATGAATTTATTTATTATTCGTGATCAATGCCAACAAATAATAAGTAGAACGTGCAGGACATTTAGCGGAAAATATCCGGATTTGCCGCCGCTTAATAGAACAAAGTTCAGAAGGTTACAAATCAAGTTTATAAGTCATAGGAAAGCAGCTGAAGCATATCCAAAATATACACCCGCAGCAATATTTTGAAAAATCGAATTTTCATAATTAAACTTAACTTATGCGATAATGTTTATACTTCATTAACCGAGACATAAATTACTAATTAAGGTAAATTACTAAAGAAAATGCTAAAATCGTTCCCCATTTTTTTCTAAACAAATCAGAATTCTTGATGGACTCCACCACGGTTCTTAGGATTTGCAAATATCTTGCCCCATTTACAATGTCGTCGTAAATAAAATACCGAAATTGGTTGTTGTGCAACAAACAAAATACGTTGAAACTAAATGTATTTTTAAAGTTCCTATCGCGCGTCACATGGGGATTTTGGTTTGCCCAAAAGTGAAGATTTCGACCATTAAAAATCCCTTCTCTAGAAAATTTCGTTTCGTCCGTTCAAATATTTTCGTCCGTTCAAACCATCTCACAGAATTCTCGTCTTTGCCCTGCGCCTTGTGGGAGATGCATCGCTGCAGTTGGTGAAAATTTTAAATGATAAAATCGGTCTTTCCTTAAAATCTTCTGGATTGAGCAACGAAATTTGTCCAAATCAGCCACGACAGCACAAAGTGAGGCGTTTGGATTAGCATGAAAATAAGCTAAAACCATAGTGAGTGTTCTCGACATTTGTGACTAGTTTAGCTTTTCGTATTGCTCCAGTTGCTTTCCCATGACTTATAAAATTGGATTGTAACCTGAATTTTGTTCTATTAAGCGGCGGAAAATTCGGATATTTTTCGTTAAATGTCCTGCACGTTCTACTTATTATTTGTTGGCGTTGACCATGATTAATAAATAAATTCAAAATATCAACATCGGTGTAATTATTAGTTGCCATTTTAGAACACAGTAAGAACTTGTCAACGTTGTCAAGAACTAAACATGTAAAATATCTTTATAACTCGATTTCCAAATGATACCTTGATGATGCATTAATTTTTCACCCTAAAGATGAAATCAGTCAACGTAAGTTACATAAACGTCAAAATTGATAACTAATTTGTAGGCAACCCAATTTACAACAAATGTATGTGTTGTCAAAGGATCGCTTTTGCAGCAAGAGCTCGAAAACCCTTAAATAATCGGAAAAAGATACATTCTAGGTATAGGGAAACCTAATACCATGTAACGAGGTTTTACTTCTACATTCTATAGGATAAAAATATTTGGTGGGTGGCATTTAAAAAAATCACTTTTTGTCATTGAAAGTTTTTCTTGTTTCAAAATTCAATTTTGTAAAGAATGTCCAGCCACGCGTATTTCTGAAAAATTCGTTGTCTCAACTAATTGTTAATAAAGTTAAAAATTATTGCATTATCGCATAAGTCTAATTATGAAAATTAGATTTTTCAAAATGTTGCTCCGACTGCACAATTTTTGCGAAAAATTTCAATATTTCGAAAACGATTAAGTTTAGGCCTGGCAAACATATTACGAAAGTTAATCTAGACATCCTGTATGTTCTTCCTTCTACGTATTACTTGTTGGTGATATGTACTTGTTAATATAGGTAACCGAATACACAACTAGAATTTCAATACAAAACGAAAAGTATGGACTTTGGTACATTCGGTGTCTGGACAGTATCAAAACTTTATCGGATCTTAGTTGGATTATCCTTCCAAACAGGTATAGATCCGTTGATCGAACTACAGAACAAACATCGATCTAACATCGTTATTAGACCTAACGTCTACAACCAATTCGTGAAATCTTTTCAATTCAGAAGGCCACAGGTGAATCATTTGACGAAGTTCAAAAAATCGCTACGCGGAAAACAAATATGCACTTGTTTTCCTCGTAGCGATTTTTTGATGCTTCAAGTGGAGACATTCGCAAAGTTTTTTTCTATTAAAAAATTGTTCTCAAAGTGAAAACGAAGTAGTATAGATGTAGTAAGGATGGAAGTGAATGCTAGGATGGTACAACATAGGAACAACTTTTATAGGACAAAAAGTTTATCATCCCATGATATCTCCATCCACTTGTAAATCTTTGTTCCTATCTTGAAACGCACTAAGTTAAAAATCATTCATAAGCATTAATGAAGCAATTTCAAAAGATACCTAATGTACAAAACTTAATGAAATGACTATCTCCCGGGTGTCCCAAAAAGGTGGACGGGTCTACGTTGATGAATGCGTTGTTATAAAAAGCAGGTTGTACCTTTTAGGTCGGCGTTCCTCTTTACGGGCAAACGCACACCGAAGCCGAATACGTATCCAATGGAGTGGCA
Source organism: Diorygopyx duplodentatus (assembly GCA_033557515.1). NCBI lineage: Eukaryota > Metazoa > Arthropoda > Insecta > Coleoptera > Scarabaeidae > Diorygopyx > Diorygopyx duplodentatus. The sequence goes on along the minus strand of JAWQRJ010002125.1, from coordinate 6,062 downwards.
ATTGTCCTCTTATATCATTTAGCCGCGTTCATAGCCGCTTTCATCCTGATTAGTTACAGGGAACAACATCTTCTGGCCAGGGACTACATTGCAGGTTAACTTCTGGGCACTCCAAAAGATTTAGTTAGTGACATTTTGCAATGTTCTTGTGCAGGTGTAAGATGGACGGAGACGGTTTTATCGCAGTTGATAATATACGGCGTCCTGTTGATGCTGGAGGGGATCCTGATGTACGGTATCTTGATTTGGTTGCGAGTTGAAATGAACAATGGCGAATTGAAAGGGAGCATGTGGTACATACCGCTCGTCGTGTTGGAGCAGGTGTGGTGTGGACTCTGTTTTGGTAATTCTCGCGATCGAAAAAGAGAACGACGGGAAGATATTTGTAATGTTTTAAATTCTAGGTATCTTGATTTCGAACATCACGAACAGCAACGTGCAGGCCGGCTGTACTGTGTTTTGTTTCTTGGTGCTGACAATATTTTTATGTGGTAAGTTTCTGTTATACTACGTTTAATGCGGATTCATAAGTTGAAATGATAGTATGAAATAAAATGATAAAGTATTTTATCTTTTTCTAGAAATTATTTAAAAACTTTGATTCTGAAACAATTGTGCAAGTGTACTGCACAATTTTATTACTGCGTTTATAGTACTATACAACAGAAAAATAAATAGATACTACTTATGTCTATTAAGGAACTTTTGATTTAAAATCTAAATGTACTCTCAAAAATAGTACAAGTAGTTGTTTTGAATTAGCACAAATTTTTTTGCCAGTCTGCATTTTTTGTTCCTCCTTTGCAACAGGTGTGCTGTGGCCGCTGAACGGTTTGCCCGAATGGCTGGCAGTGATCGTCAAGTACTTACCGCAGACGCAGGCCATCTTCCTCATTCGCTGCATCATGCAGCGAGGCATAACGAGCGATACGCAAGACTTCTATCTCGGCTACATAATACCAGTGGTCTGGCTGATTGTATTTGTCCTACTTACCGTCCTGATCAATAAAATAAGTTAATGGTCCGTTTTATGTGATAGCTATGTAAGAAAATGTAAATACAACCCCTTTTATTTCGAGGATTTATTCATTTCCAGCTTGTCACACTTATTACAGTTAATACGTCAATTTTCAGTACATCAACTCTAAACTACAACATAAAAATAAAAAATCTATTGAAGACCATATAACTTTAATGTTCTGTCCATTGACGTGGACGCTATGTAATGGGCATGTTTTCCAAAACGAACACCTGTTGCGGCTGCAGTGTGGTCATTGAACACTTTTAATTCCTGCCATTGTTTACATAGATAAATTCTAAAAATAAAAATGGCATTTTGGAATAAAACACTCGGGAGATTAATTTGATGTCGTTGTTACCTTATATCAGTACCGGCTACAGCCAGATAGGTACCACTCTGATCGAAGCAGAGATCCTTAATTTGATAACCTTCGTCTAGCTGGATGGTCTTGAAATTTTTCAGCTTCCTCAAATCCCACAGTTTTATGCAAGCGTCGTCTGCAGCTGTTGCCAAGTAGTAACCATTTTCGGAGAAAGATATCGAAGTTATGGCACCAGTATGTCCTATGAAAAAAAAACAGTGATTTAGCAGCACCCTTAAGTACTGGCAAACAAGGCACCTTAAATTTTGAAAAAAAATTATTTATTTATTTATTATTTAACATCCTATTTTAATTTACAATATGTACAAAAGAAATAATGTAATAAGTAAATGTTAGTGGTAGATCCTATATTCTATCTGATAGGTTTGGATGGTGTGGATCTCCTAAGTCTGCGCTTGACAATCGGTTGTGCCATTAGGTCGATTGCCAAAACATTTGGGTGTTCACTTAACCTTTTAACTTTTTAAAATAACTTTTGATATCTTCTTTCACCGTTACCATTTTGAGGTCGTGGACAATAAAGTTGTTTGGTACATACTAAGGAGCATTGGTAACCATTCGTAGTACTTTAGATTGGAATATCTCGAGTATTTCAATGGTGGAGTTGGAAGCAGAACTCCAAAGCTTTACTTTGTACACGAGGAGTTAGTTTAAGTCCCAGATGCTTTGTCTTAGTGAATATGTGTTATCTCCAAGTCAATCGCTTTGATTGTATTTTCCGACTTGGTTTTCTGTGAATTTCTCAAGGGGGGTGCAAGTTGGTATGGAGATTCCAGAAAATGGTAGATTCCACTGCCCTCGCCATTGTTACTTTAAATAGGATATGTCTGAAAAACCCTAAATAGATGATCAGCAAAAGATTCAGCTTTTTCTCTCAGTCAGTTCTGGACCATTTTCCATTTTCTGCATGAATAAAAGGGTTTGAAAATGGGGGTTTATTAATCTCATATGTAGCTTTCCAGAGGGAGTTTCCGTGGCTTCAGTAGGTGTTAGTAGGTTTCTGAGGTAGGTAGTGATTCCATTATTTTAGTGGTTGCATAAACCGGTCATTAACCAATCATTAATTATTAAATATAATGGCCTGTTAACAAGAAATTGCATTGCGCAAAACAATTTGGTCATTCGTTAATCGTTCATTAGCTAATTGGAGTTTAAAGGAAGATACATACAGCAACAGTGCGAAAAACATCGTCGGTAGCATAGGTCACTGTAAATCTTTGGCAGCTTCGTGTGAAAATTGTGTGTTTATTAGCATAGGTTACATTTTACGACACAAATGATCAATTTTTAATTTATTGATCGTTTATTTCTTGTACAGGGTTAGCCTAAATGATTAGTCGGGTTTCAAAACACTGTATTGAGAGGTATACGACATACGTTGTTATGAGAAGGACAAAGTTTATGTACCCCCAATGCCAATAATGCTGCAAGCATTCCAGGAACACATCATTGCTGCTGTGACAGACATTGACAAAACATGCTATTGAATATATGGACGGAAATAGATTACCCTTGAAATGTGTGCCGGGTGACTTAGAGTGCACACATTGAACATTTGTAGCATGTACCAGAAACTTGGTGAGTGTAGGTATCTTTTCATGTATCACCGGTCTTCGTACGTCGTATACTTGTAAATAAACAGTCTTTTGAAACCCGATGAATCATTTAGGCTAACCCTGTACTTTGGTAAGTAATGAATATTATATTGCAATTCCTAATATTTGTAATTTCATTCAGACATAATGTATAATGAAAGCTAAAAAGCCACGAAATTTGCGCGACCTTTTATAATTTTTTTGCTTATAACTCAAAAACTATGTAATTTTTGTGTACCATATCCCGGGACAAAAAGATAGAGCATTAAATTCTCTACAAATTTCATTCGAGCAACTTTTTTCTAAACCCATTGCTAAGCTACAGCTTTCTGAAAATGACGCTTTTTCGAACTTCACAGAAAGTGGGCTATTTTTCGCTGCCTATCCCGAAAAAACTTTTCGTCACTTCTTGTGGAAACGAAGTGTATCAATTGGTGAATGAATAAGCGCTGGGGGTAAAACTTTCAAGAGGAGAAGGCGGAAGGACAAGTAGGGAGGAAGGGGATAGTAAAAGGAGTGCACGTCAAAGATACCTACTGGTCACGTGACATTCCCCTCGGATGCAGGTGTTCGTTCGCCTCTCCACAAAGGCTCTGTGGGAGAACAGATCGGAACAAAAAGCGCTGAAAGAGTTCGTCGATCTAGAACGCACACCTCTACTGAAGTCGTAATTGCAACGGACATGATAAACAGAATCCCTTAGGACAAATTTCTGGCCAATGATAGAAACAAGAACCTTTGCATTTCGTTGCTTAAAACAGAATTTCAAAATTGCAAAATTTAAGGTGACCAGGCAGAAGAAGACGCTGATCAGCCAGAAGGACCCAAATTTCTGAAAGTGTCGTAATTGTTTGAGAAGACATTGACCTTTTCGTGATCATGACGGCCTTGGGACACGAATACAAAAATCTGTTTTACCAAAACCCAGGTAACATTGAAACCAAGTGGTTTTCAACCATGTCGTACAAATATAATAACAACAATGTTCTTTCCACTCATGCAATCAGCGGATGCGATACAACATCCAATCTTTTTGAGCAAGGAAAGGCAAAGTTTTGTAACATTCTGAAAAAACATGATCAGCTTGAGGAAGTAGCTTGTGTATACAAAAAAAATGAGGCCACTCGTCAAGAAATAATCAATCTGGGGAAAATTTCATTATCGCACTGTACAGTGGATGCACAGGCACTACACAGACATTGAACACCTTGAGGTTACAGTTATTTGCTAAGTCGGCCACAAAAAGCGAAGTTGATCTTGTAAGGCTACCACCAACGCAAAGGCTGCACAACATCATTTCCTCCGTTGTTACCATCAGATGCAAGCTTGACTGGGAAACAACATTCCTCCTGAAGAAAGGAGGTGGGTTCGCAGCTGTGACGGTCACCTTCAGCTAATTGAAATGTGCCAAAACCCAGCACCTGAATCCTTGCTGCGTGTTATTTCATGCAGCTGTAAAAAGGGGTGCAGCAAGGCATGTTCATGTCAAAAATCAGGCCTAAAGTGCTCAGCAATATGCAAAAACTGTAACAGGGTTAACTGCGAAAATGTATATGACATTATTCTCCCAGAAGAAGATGATGAAGCTCATGTCTGGGATACCATCAACCAAACCAACAACGACGATAACTTTGACGACCAGGTTGATGATGGAACAACAGACTCAATGAAGATCAAGGCTGTTGAAGAACAAGCAAAATGCTCGTCTGCTCCTCAAGCTGAGGTTGGCGAACCAGGCCCATCAACCCGCAAGTCCGTAAATCTCGTTATTTTTTGGCTCCACAAAGTTTAGCTTCAAGATATTTTGTTGGAAAACTATTCATTCCTGTTATTAGCATCCTCATAAACAGGATGAAAAATAAAATAAAATCTTCTGGCAAACCTTTTGCATCTATTTTCTTACTATTGGACTGGACTAGTAGTCAGCAAGTATGTATTAATTTTAATTAGGCACCTACATTTTTAGTAAAAATACTTAGCAATAGTTGCAACGTGTAGTAAGTATGTAACCAAATTTTCCTAATTTTTGAGTCCTATAAACATTTACTTGTGCATGCCTAAATTGATGAAAAATGGTTACCTTAAAGTGCAGCATGATTAAGCGCAGGAATGTGTTCATGATTGTCGTCGTACGTATACCTTTTGTCCAAGATATAATCTGCTTATCTAGGTTAGGGTTAAAAACCGTTTATAGTGAAATCTGATGTAAATTTCACCTATCGTTTACCCAATAGATTTCAACTTGAGTTTTGATTGAAATTGTGTGCACACAGCCTACACAAGACGTCAATTGTGAACACGTTCTAGGACAATGATCGGCAAACCGTGGCTCACGAGCCACATGTGGCTCTACCACAAATGACTACGTGCGGGCGCTAATGGTTAATATTGCAAGTTTTATGGTTAGTCAAGAGATTGCTAAGAGAGGAAAACCATAGAGACGGCGAATACATAAAAAATTGTTTTATAAATGCATCCGAAGAGCTCTTTCCGGATTTTAAGAAGGAGCTACCGTTGTATGCTAAAACAGTAAAAGATAGAACAGATAAAATGTCTTCGGATATAACCAACTAGCAAGTCAAAGATCTTAAATTGGTTTCAGATTTATCAATAGCAGTTGACGAGTCTTGTGACATTAATCATACAGCGCAAGTTTCACTTTTTGTACGATTTATTTCCTCTACAGGTCCTAAAGAAGAAGTTTTAGGATTATTGCCACTCAAAGGTCAAACATGTGGAGAGAATATTGCAAATGCTGTAATTGAATACATGGAAAAACATCATATTCCACTCGATAAAATTGTGTCAATTTCAACAGACGGGGCGAAAAGTATGACTGGCGTAAGAAAAAGGTTTGTTGCTATTTGGAAAGAAAAAATTAATCATGAAATACTCGCTTACCATCCATTCATTCATCAAGAAGTGCTTTGTGCGCAGACATTTCTAGAAGAAATTTCCAAAGTTATGGAATTGGTGATTAAGATTATTAACTCCATTATAGCTAAAGCTGTTAATCATCGCCAATTTTAAAGAATTTTTAGTTGAAATGCAGAGTCAAAAGAGA
>JAWQRJ010002124.1:0-14156 GCA_033557515.1 Diorygopyx duplodentatus | reverse complement strand
GGATGTGTCGAAGTTTAACGCAGTCTCGTCTTCAATTTGCATATTATAATCCTTCATACTTTCTATTAAAATTTGTTGTGTTCTTTCCTTCAATCTCACTTCTGCTTCATTCACTGGTGTATAGGGAATATTCAATAAATTAAAAAAGTTTAATAGCAAGGTTAGAACGTTAAGTGGATTGATTTGAACCATTTTTTTCTGTCTGTTACTTTGAAACACCAATCTGCCAAGTAGCCGCCACATTTATACTAGACGGACGGTTTAAATTTAACATGGATTGCAGAACGGGGAATTCATACCAAACCTTTTTTAGAAGCCACTGAAATAACCTTCGACTTTTAATATAACGGTTACTTTCAGTCGCTTGTAAAAAAGGTTTGGTATGAATTCCCCGTTCTGCAATCCATGTTAAATTTAAACTTTAAATTTTTCGCTAACAGTTTCGTTTTCGAGATATACTTTCTACCCCCAAGTTATACCCCTTACAAACCCCTTTAAAGGTTTTTACTTGACGTATAAAGAAAACACCGTGCTAAATTTCATCCAAATCGGCTGTAACATCCCCGAAAAATTAATTTGTAATAGGACAGTTAACCCCCACCACCCCTAAATGTCGTAAATGCCTTATTTTACCACAAGCATCTTATTGTGTGACTAACTTACGGGTTTTCTTCAAAGTATTTTCTCAGTGCCTAACAGTTTTATCATTTTATTCTTACGAAAAGAGGGTACATAATATCCTCCGTAACTTCGCCGGGGGTGGTCCGCGGAGAATAGGAAAAAACACGTAACTAATATTTTTACACGTATTATATGTATACTTAACGCCACCAAAGTCGATGTAGTCGTTTTTAAATTATTCCAAAAAACTAGAGGTAGTTTACCTATTTTAACCTGCTTATGTATGTGTGATATATCAAAAGAAAGGTCTTCAAAAATGAATATCAGTTTGCATTTACCACATTTCGATAACAGTTTTATCCAAATCAGTCACGGAAATCACATATGGCATTTCTTCATCTGAAGAACTGATTTCTTCACGATGGGTGCATTGAGGGAAAGAGAAATAAACCTTCAACGGTAGCGAGTGAAGAAAATTCTATTAATATTATAGCGTACGTCAGGTTATTAGTAATTGCTACCTATCGCGTGAAAATTCGACGACGAAAACATGAAAACGATACCTAGAAATAAAATATTGAAATTGCCATTTCCCCCCACCCAATTTGCAGAATAAACTAGGAAAAAGACAAGTTGTGCAGGGTGTTATAATTAACTTAACTGCTATCTGATTGCATGAAAATTCGACCGACGAAAACTCTATGAATAACAAAAGTTCTATTGAATATATTTGGATCTACAAGCATTTCTGTTGGAGTTAATTATCCTCCATATAAGGAAAGTCATTTTAAAACATACGCAGAAAGCTACCCAGAAAGCTGTTTAACTTTGAGTCGGCATCGATCTAAGAAATTACAACACACATTACCAATCGCATCAAAAAACCAACGTTATCAGCAGCAGTGATCGGCGTACACAGTTTACTTTCATACTTAATAGGAGCATATTCTTCAGTGACAACAAATTTCGTCAAAATTCTTAAGTGTTCGGAACTCAGTATGGTAATTCGGAACAGTTAATAAATACGTAAAGGTCATTACCTTTACGTACAGGTTTGCGTAGGCATACACCGGCTTTAGGTGTGATGTTCAAGGAGAGAATCCTAAAGAAACGGAATAGCTCAATGATTAGAGCGTGCGCCTAGAAAGTGGGAGACACGAATTCGAGGGGTTCGAATCTTGGAGCGGCGATTTTTTCCCTGGATTAATTTTTTTAATACTTAATATGTTAAAATTAATAAAAACATTACCCAAACAATTTGCTCATCTTGTTGGTTTACTAAAAGGAGTGTATAATTCGAATTCCATTAAAAAATTGCATACCCAAGAGACTTATCCTTATTATCTTTCTTTGCCGATGTTCCAATACATCAAAAAGAGATGACAGGAAAACTCATCAGACAAGATTACCTTTTGACGATCGATATATCCCCATAATAAACAAATTCAAACCCGCTATTTCAACTCCAGGCAGCACCGTCAAGATTTAGTTGATTCCAGATCACATCCTCACTTGTAACTGAGGACTTTTGTGTTAATGGTTAAGATAGCCCATTCGTTGTCACAGAAACGTGGCTATTCTCTACATTTTTCGATGCTAAATGTGTTCTTTGTTGCTAAATTTATTCATTGAATACTATTGCTTTTCACTTACCCTCAAAAAAGAAAAAAAAAGTACCAAAGCAAAGCAAAGAAAAAATAGAGAGAAGTAGAAATCTAAATTTAAAAAAGGGGCCCAATGGGGCCTAGGTGCAGCGGGAAAAACCGCAGCACTCTCCACATCCTACATACACATACATAATGGACTGAATAGAATAAGCGTGGCACAGAATACTACTAACATGTTTCCTAAATCTCAAATCAGAATCTACAATAATTTCCAAGTTACTTACAAGTGATTTCCAATTTATTTGTACCAAGATATAGATTTCAAGAACTTCTAACTAAGTCAGCAGCACCACCAAAAATAACAAAGGAAGACCTAACGTAGCATTAATAGTAGGTTCAGATCATTATTGATGATAATAATTTCAAAAAATCACACAAAATACATCAGAAACTTTAAATAAATATAATTTCAATCCTAAAAAAGCATTACCTATGAACACACTCCCCAAAATACACAAAAAATACATTCCAATTAGATAAATTATAATCTCCACTAATTCTAGTTCATACTTTGTTTCTAAATTCTTAGTCAATTTTTTCAAAGATATAATTGAATTTACACCTAAACAAACCATAAAAAATCGTTCCAATTTATTTGATAACATCCACAATTTAGTACTACCTTCTGAATTTACAACTTTATCATTTGACATTATTAACTTATACACTAATGTAGTATAGTATAAAAGAAACAATTTCCATAGCTTCACAAATCTTCAATGTCACTTAAACAATAACACAAATGCTAATAACTTAATAAAACTTTTAACTGCTTGCATTAACCAAAATCACTTCACATTTAACAAATATTACAAAATGATTGAAAGTTTACCCCACTTAGCAGACTTATGAGTGACATTTTCATGAACTATTTAGAAGAAATTATACACAACACCAATTTCGAATTCATTAACAAAATTATATTATGGAACCGATATGTAGACGATATTCTAGTCATAATTGACACTACAAATATACATATAATAAATCAACTGCATAATTTTATAAATACTTTACACCCTAAAATAAAATTCACCATAGAATTAGACAATACTCATATCTCAATTTTTTTAGATATCACTTTGAACCCTTCAGACATTTCATTTTAGGTTTAGTATTTTTAGAAATTTATACTGGATATATCATAGAATAATATGATGGAAACAATTTTTTGATATCTCGCACAGATTTTTCATTCAAAAATTATAAATGTTCATTGAAAAATATTAGAACTGATTTCTTAAATTTTAACGCATCTATATTAAAAAATCGATCAAAAATTCAATTTTCATTTTAGATGTGCAGTTTTTTAGAAATTTATATTGGATATATCATAGGATAATATGATCGAAACAATTTTTTGATATATCGCGCAAATTTTTTATTAAAAAATGATAAATGTTCATAGAAAAATATTAAAACTGATTTCTTAAATTGTAACGTCTCTATACTGAAAAATCGACAAAAAATTAATTTTCATTTTAGATGTGCAGTTTTTTAAGAAATTTATACTGGATATATCGTATAAGAATATGATGCTTTAATTACTTCTTGTGATGTGGAAAGAAGCTTCCCCCGTTATAAAGAGTTTGTTTCGAGATAATCAAAGAAGTTTTACCTTCGATCATTTAAAAAAAAACAAATGATTTTAATATAAACTTAATTAATTGTAAATTGTATAATTTCTAGTCTTTTGTGTATTAAAAAGTTTTAGTAAATATATTGCGTTTTTAATAAATATTTCACCTTTTTTGTTAAATTTTGCCATTTTTAAATAAATAAAGATCCGAGCCCTAGTCATATATAATCAGATATTCTTTTCTATCCAAAGTGCAAAGAAGATTTTTATCATTCATAGAGAAACTTTTTTTTCCCTTCTTGCCAACTTCTTCTCTTCACTCACTGTCAATCTTCTAATGCTCAAGTTTTCTGCCAGTCCTACACCTCATGTTTTCCGTGGCCTTCCTCCCGGTCTTCTCTCTGCTGTCCTTTGGTTGTTTTTCATCCAGTCGAAGTAGATAACCGAACTACCTTAATTGTTGTCACCTGAAAATGTTCACAATTGGCTCAACTTCCAGTTTCTCCGAAGATAATTCATTGCCTGGACTCAGGCAACAGATTTTACAACTTCAACTTAACAACTTGTGGTCCCAGCTATCACTTCCATGGGTTAGGAAAGGTTTGAAAATGCTCTTATATAAGATACCTTAGTGCTTTTTGAAATACTTCTGTTCTGTAAAAAGGTGAATGGTATAGTTTGGTGGTGCTCTCCATCCTCTTATTTATTTCTGCATATATTTCATTATTATTATATGGTTGTATGGATTTTAACTCCTAGATCTTTCAATGTGTCCACTTGTTCTATTACACGATTGTCTATCTTAGTTGGTTTTCTTCTATAGATTTTATCCTCAGTTGCTTTCTATGTTATGTATTTCTCTTTGGAGATTATATACTTTTGTTTATTTTCTATTTTTCTAAAAAATCTCATTTTTTTTCTGTTTCTTTTTTGTTTTTTTCGTCAGGACTCCGGTTCAGGTTCCGTATGTGAGGATCTGTGCTTTTGTTACTTGTTATCTTTTCATATAAAGCTCCCATTCCCCTTTTCATGTCTTCCCTAATAACTTTTCACCTATTTATCTGTTATCCTATGTATCTTTGCCCGTTTATCTATGTGACTGTCGATAAAGAAAACATCAATTTACATCTTAAAATAATGGTTTGTCAAATGATGGTTTGAAGGTTTAGTTGTAGGTACTAAATAATGACATACATGTTATAATCAATGCTACTCACAGAATAGTTAAGCGCATGATCAAAAATCACAAAGTTAACAATGCGATTAGCCAATCAGGTTACAGAATTTTGAATTTCCAAATTTGTTGCATAGATAAATCAAAATTTGTTGGGTATAAAAACTATCTATGTTTAACTATATGTGTATAAAACTAATTGCACAAAAGTTAATTGAATATCAATATCTTCTTATTAAAGTCAACGTTGCAATATTAATTGATTTATGTATAACGTAATAATACACATAAAAACAGTCAATAACAAAGCTCTAAAGCTAAGTTGTAGCATCAATTATTTCGACAATGAACTCAAACGAACGAAACAAAAAACTTAAAATTACTATCAAATATTAGAGGGCACTACGATCAAAGTTTACACATTTTTAATAATGTCCAATTCCCCACATTTTGTTATTGGTAAGTAAAGATTATTTATCTTGTTGTTATCTTTTTCAATTGTCCACTTAGTTTTGATTTGAAGTGAAGAAATATATTTGTTTGACCACCTTTGCCAAAAACCTATGACCATGTTTTGTATTTGCTCCGAAACAGCGTTTTTTGTTGATGTAGTGAACGAAATTATATGATTAGAAAGGTGCGCATATAATCGCCCAGTTAGGATGTGCATTGGAGTTAAAGGTTCCATTGCCCATGGAACAAAAATTGAATTTCCAATGACTCGATTCAAGTGCATTTGAGTGATCTTAAACCAGTTCCCCAAATTCGAACAAAAAGTAACTCAAATCTCAACACAAGTGAGTGTGATGACAAAAAAGGTATGAAATGCCAACTAATATCTTCTTCTAACACTGATGAGTAAACTTGTGAGTTGCGTTGCTTAGGTCAAATTAGTTTGACTGTAACTCATCTATTTTTTGAAGTCCATCTGAAGTTTGTGCCGTTTTCAGAATACATATGTGAACATTTACCACGGCAACCAATGAATCTTCGTAAAGCAGTGATGAAAGTGTTGGTAGTCAGATCTGTCATCGACACCAGATGACAATTGCATATGTGACCAAACAAACGAAAAAACAAATGTACCCTTTTGTGAATCTTGGATTTCTTTGTCGTGATTCTCTTAATCTGAATGAGCTGGCACAATCATAACCAGCATTGGAAAACGGAAACTATTGTTTGAACTCAGACTGGAGGTAGATCAGCCATTCTTTGGTTCTTGTGTTTATGCCTTTTGTCGAAAATATTATATACATTGACGAATGACCTTCTTGATGAAATTCATAGCTCCAACCTTCCAAAATTCTTGGGGCGTTGTAATAGCATCTGGTCTATCTGCTGCATGGTGTGGTAAACAAAAAGTCTTCTCAGGATTTGTTTGAACTTCTTCTGGATCAAGTCTTCTCATATGACCCATTTATTCGTATTCTCATGATGAACTTGACGAAAGCTCCCTTTAACCCTTGATTGTCAGAGAACCGATACTCCATTGAATGTTTGTCATTGCAATGATCCGTTAAAGGTGTTCTCCCAAATGTACCGTCTTGTAATCTTAAATCTTGTAATCTGAATGGCCATTATTGTTTGGATCCTGTTCTGGCAATGTCAAAAATTAGCTTATATGTACGAGTTGATGATTTATAGGGAATTGCTGTAGCGGTTGTTTAAATCATGTTTGAATCAATTTCAACATAACCGGTACGCTTGAATCTACATATAATTATTAATGCGATCCGTTACACTTTGGTGACATAACACTTTAGTGAGAGTTCACTGTATCCTAGCTATAACACAAGGCATACACATCATGTATATTGTTGTCTACAATCGATATACCTTTATGGTCTATGGTTATATTCCTTATATATTGTAACAATAATTACTATCTATTGTATGCTTATTGTTGCATTTTACTCTGTTTTCTCCTGTTTTTTGCAGTTATGGTTGTTTTTGCTTTATACAATTATTATTTAAAATATGGTAAAAACGGGTTAAAACTGAAATAACCGTTAACATTGATAGGGTCACCACTGATAATGCACTGGTGAACCGTACGGTTGTAAAATATTGGGTAGGGTACAGTCGGAGTGACTCCTGAGCAACATTGGCTTAGGTAGGGTTCAGCCACTCACCTCACAGCGACACTCGTGGTACAAATGCATGCTTCCTGGTCATCTGCTTATTAAACTGTATCCGCACCTGGTGCCGAACGCTTCTTGCTGAGAAGAGTCTGCGTATACCACAATATCCCATAATGGTAAGTTATGCTCACTTTTATTTTCTTTAGTTGATAATTTCGGAAACTTTTGATAAATTTAGGCTTCCTTTTAGTTTATTAAAGGTCTGCTATTTTCGTTTGTTTATTTGCGATTAGTTAGCGATGGCCATTAATTAGTTATTAAAAGTCAGCGAAGCATGAAGTTTATTAGTATTTGAGTAATTGCAATGTATCTGCCGTAGGAAGTAACTGTTTTCGATTGGATAGTGTGTTGCCTTTCTAATCCAATTCACTGGACCACTGCGTTTTACCGATGAATTGCCTTTTGTAGATTGAATTTGTGTCTGTCGAGCATTCACAATGCATGTGAGATGGAAGCTGTTATTAAAACGCAATTTTGATTATTGTGGAAAAGGATTCAAAGCGTAATTGAAATTGTTAAAATGCCTAAGTGCTAATCTGAACCGAATTTCCAATGAATTTCATGCATGAATGCTTTTTCGAATTACTCGTGGTCTTTGTTATTTAATTGCTTGTTTTTATACAGATTGTTATCATTATATCTAACTCAATTAATATTGCAATGTTGGCTTTAATAAAAAGATAATGATATCCAATTAACTTTTGTGCAATAAACTTTATACACTAACTGTAACTAATAATAATTGACCAGTCAATAAATAATCATTACTGCTTGATCTGAGCTTCATATTTGTTCTAAATTGTTTTTCTTGTATATTATTGAATTGTTGTTGACGTAACTAAATAAATTTTAGATTTAAGCTTTAGAGCTTAGCATTTAGATTTATCTAAATTATTTTAAATTAAATATAGATCAACTAACTATTTTTTCTCTCAACACAGCAGTCACTGTTGTGTTTATTGCTGAAGATTATTGAAGAAGAATATAAAGAAGAAAACTGAAAATAACTTATTTGAAATTCATTCAATATTTCATAAAAGACAATATCTTCATTTATTACATACTTCTTTCCACGTGTTAGAGCAATTTTCATAAAACAACGGTACTACACATTTGTCAAACAATGCACATTCATACACTTCAGAAGGCTAAAAACAAATAACAAGCCTTATTCTTAACCGAGTTAACTTAAAGGTCATTGCTGGCATGACATAAGATACCACCGTTCTATACATCAGTTGCTTCAGTCTGAGTATCCAGTTTCAGTCAAGGAAAAGTTTAGAAGCGATCAATATAGAGTTTCATTATAGAATTTCAAGTAGGTATGCAAAGATAGAAGATTATGGTGTAACTAAACCTTAGCGATTAAGTTCTTCTTAATTATAAACCTTTACTTTCATACATGAAGCAAGGGGATAATTATATACCCAGATAATTATATGTGTACACAGCAGAAAACCAGACTACACTTTTGCAACTGTTCCATCGTTTTATGCTGGTACTTGCTCATCAAGTGGGTACTCGGCATGGTTCCTATCGCTTCCTACACCAGATACTTAACAGTTAGCCTTCCGGGTAACTGTCGTTATCCAGAAATTATCATCTGGCATTTTTATTATTATTATGCAGTTACTTCTACGGGAGTGTAAAAAAATTCGCTCAGGAGAAAGCTGCTCGCTTTTAGCGAGTTAGGCGTTGGCCGCTCCAACATACAGCGTGTGTACAAAAGATCGTGGTGAAAGTAAGTTGGCGATGACCATAGGTAAAAAATGGACGATTATATGCGTTACGAGAATTCGTGTATCTCGAGATGACGTAGAAATGGCGGAGCAAAAAGAAATTTTACGGCAAGACAATACCCACATTAACACCATTTGTGGTAATGCTCAGTGCTTTCTACGATTTTAACCCTAATATAGGTTTATTGTGATTAGTAATGTGATAAATAATAATGTGGTGCCATAACAAAATGCTCGTTATTTGTCTTCCATTCTTTTATATGTAGAGAGTAAGTGGTACTTGAAAGATTGTGGTGATTCATCGAGGATACAATAGGGTAATGTTGTAATATGTTAAAAATGTGAGATATTTTATCACCAGCAGTCAATTCAAAAACATTTCCAAATTGTTTCACACCAATTGTTCCGTTTATAATAATCTTTTTATTTATTATTTATTTCAGCTATTAACATCTTTTAATTGGTTTTAACCTTATCTTACGACGTACCTTTATATAAATAACCACAATAATTAAGAATTGAAAATTTAACAGAAGTAATCAAAGTTTTTTTTTTAATTCAAACAACTTTCTTTAGCTGCGCAGCTTTCCAAGGTAGCCTTTGGTGATTCACCCAGGTTTTCCCTCTTACTTTTTTATTGGCCCAATATCGTTCTAAGTTTTATAGTTTATGGTTACATTGGTAGTGTATAGCTGAGTTCCTCTATTATTTATTACCATTCTTAATTTGGTAGACCGATCCTCTATTTTTGATGAAGATTTAAAACGTAGATTCCTTCCATTTTTGAAAAAATACATCCTCATCTACAAACCAGAGCTTTGGTAGATATTCTTAAAAGAACCTATTTTCATTCACAGACGTTGGTTCTGTATATCAATTTCATATTTCCCCAAAATCCCTAACCATCTCTAAAACGGAATTGAAATATTATTAGCCTCTATATTTTGTTCATCTGTTTCAGCATTTGCGTTGAATTTGTTTCCTTCTGGGTTGTTAGCTCTTCTGAATCTCCCATTTGCTGTTTTCATTTTATTCCTATTCAAATATTTTATAATCGTACTTAGTTTTTCTTTTTTCGGTCCCCCCTTTTTCAGTGCTGCTAGACTTTTTATTATAAACTGTCTACATCTACTTAAATTTTTAAAAAGACTCAGAGCCTTAAAATCCATATTTAATTTATGTAATTTTTATTAATACTTCTTGTTTTTTCTTCCAGAAATACTTCACATTCATATGCTGCCTCTTTACCATAACCATAGCTGAAAAGCAACTGAAACTAGAAGATATCGAACGAGATAACCTAAGCAGCGAAAGAGAAATTAAACAACAGAAAGGAGGACCGAAATACTCGCAACCGTACAATCCACCACCTCATAAATTGTCATTGAGCAGCCAATCCAGTCATTACGCTAGCGGGTTTACTCCCTTGAAACCGTCTAGTATAACTAATCAAGAAAGAATTAGGGCGCAACCATCGAGACCTATTCAACAACAACCTCTTCAAGAACAGTTCCAATACGTCCCTTCCTCCCAATACTACTATCAACAGCAACAAACGCAACAACCTGCGCCGAATCAATACTCACAGTATCAACAATACCAGCAATACGAGAATGTCCCTTACGTTGTTGATAATCAAATTAGTTCTCCCCAATACGTTTACGTCCAACCGTATGCTGCTCCTTCAAACAACATCCAAATGGTGGTAGATTCGAAAGGCCAGGTCAAGTATTTCATGTACGTACCGGTGCAGTATTTGAAGCAAGATCAAGCTGGTGCATCCGTGCAATACAGGATCAATTCTGATTCCGCCTACAACAACGTTGGGCCGCAAATTTTCACACAAGAGCCGGATTATCAGCAAGCGCCGAACACTGAAAGTCAGTACATCACCCAACCACAGCTTCCACCTGAGCCACACGCTCAAGCGGGCCCTCAAGTAAACTTCATACCGATAGAGAAAACTCAGTATATTCCAAAAGGTGAGCCCCAAAGTCTCTTGGATTCTTACGTGCCATCTGTTGTCCAATACCAGTACTACAAACAACAGGAACAACAGGCACAGAACAGTTTGGGCAACTTGATCAAAAAGAGCACCAGCAAGCCAAGTGAGAAGGCTTATGCCTCACAACAAATCTACATTCCGAGTGCTTCGTCGGAATTGTCATATTCCATTCAGTTGCCGAGAACTTATTCCAAGAGCTATTCTAGTGTAAAAGCTAATAATAAAATATAATTAAATAAAAATTAAAACTTAAAATGTTAAGTAGAATCGATAGATTTTATTATAGCCAGTGAGTATTTATATTCTGTTATTATCATACTTCGAATAAATCGCGAGTATGTAAAAACGGAAGGAAATTAAGAACCTAACTTTATTGTACATATAGTATATTATATAGTTACCATTTGTGAGAGTTGTGAGTATTATATTTTATTAATTTTAAGTGGTTATATACTATGTTGATTATGTAATAAAATAGAATTGTTTAATAAATTGCATTTAATTTTGGGGCATCAAAAATTCTAAATTATGGTCATTAAGCTTGCAATTATTTGCCATGATCATTAAGGAAATCCAATGATATCATTACATAAGTTTCTTTTAACATTTCACTATTTTTCTCATCATTAATCCAAATATTTAAGAACTAATGTGTTACTTCATTTATTCTAATAGCAATATTTATACAATCCTGTCGGATATTGTACACACTTATAGTAGTCATTTAAATAATCCAAAAAAAGCAACACATATCAACAAATAAACTATATTAGAAATAGACCCGATTCTTAAAATAATAAAAATAAAGTCGTAACCGTTGTTGTAGGCTTTCGCGGCCGGTGTTCATACTTTTTGGCTTTCCAGTGATCGCCACGTCGGTAAAGAAACTCTCCGTTGACGTTTCGCCGCTCATTACAGACGGCATCAGAAATAACTGATGAAAATTTAAAATAAAAACACAATGTAAATGAAAAAATCCAGTTCTATTCAAGCGATAATTTGGAAGACACCGAAAGTATCGATTAGAAACACCCTTCCGTCAAAGCTAGTTCTGGTCGTACCGATCACGAAGTTCGTCGTCAAAAACCTGTCACGGTTCAGGGAGAACGCGCACGGGGCCTCGTTCCATTCGGACGGTAAATTGATATGCGTGGGCGGCGATGAATGGGACATTAAACTGTTCGATGTGGCCACGAAAAGTATGCTCAGGTACTTGGTTATGTTTTATTATTCGTTCCAAAATCAAACCGTTCTAAAATTCTAAAAAACTGATCTAAAATTACATTTAAATTATTGTCAAGCTTGAAATGTCATATGTTTGACTTAAAATGTCAGTTCGATTCGTATTACCGCACTGTTCAATAATAATTGGTGCGATTTTTTTTAAATGTATATTTAACTGATTATTTTTGTATTATACCGAGCAGATCCACTTGAAACCACAACTTTTGTCAATAAAATTTATAGAAAAGTTGAATTTATTTGTATTTTCTTTCAAAGACTTGATGTAATTTGCTCATATATTCCAGTTACAGGCTTTCTACCTATAATATCTTTCTCTCTTCTAGAAGTATTTTCATATATACAGGCTGTCCCATATCTTCTAGACGTTGTGCAACTTGAGTGGCACACCCTGTATATTATTACATTTTTAGGTTCCTTCTCAAATGTATGATCGTTTATTAAAGATACATTTGACCATAGTCGTACCGATGAGGAGTTAACTAATTAATTTTATTTTACATTAATAATTCTTTTGTATTTTTTCCATTAGGAATATACTGACATTAAATGCATTGCCCTCAAACAACTCTGTATGTTGATAAAAAAAACTATTAATGAAGTGTCCTACCATATAAACTATTAATATTAATCAACTAATTTGACTTCATGATTATCATTTTACTACTTAAACACACTGCTACACTGATAGAGACGTTGATTTTTAATTTATTTCTTTCATTTCCAGATAAGGTTAATAGTAGCCAAATTATGAAAATAGGTAACGAAAGGTGTTACAAGCAGTTGATAAAAAAATGCTGTTGTTATTCGCTTATTTTAAATATAAAACAACATATCTGCTGGATTTATTCAACGTAGCATTTTAATTAAACTTAAGTAACATTTTAATTCAACTTTAAAGAACTTTTTTTTCATAAAAAGCACAAAAATAGTGATGCGTGCAGCGACATTCCTCTAAATGAAACGATTATAATTATTAATTAAATATTCAAATTTTTTTCTGTTTATGGTTTGAAATTTTACAATAATTCGTTAAATATATTTTAAGTACTTTTGGTATGTTTATTGTAAAATTTCAATATTCAGAAAATAATATTTTTTGAATAATTATCTGTTATTATTTTGTACAAATTAATCGAATAAAATAAAAATATTATTTTTGATCGTATAATGTTAATGCATCTAATTAACGATGTGTTAATTATTATACGATGTTGTGTTGATTCGAAACAGATTATTTTGAAATAAACTTACTTTTTTTAAAGTTCTTCCAATTCTTCTTCTGTTTTTTGAATTTTTCTTCGCACTGATGTATTGTCTTTCAATATTTATTTTTGAATAATTATTGTTTTGGTGTTGACCATAGGTTTTTCGAGAAGTTTTCTATTGTTTCCATGTTTTGTGATTCCGTTGTTTTTATTTGAGGCTGTAATGGGTTATAAAATGAAACATTTAAGATGAACATTCTATTTTGATTTTTTGCTTTTTGTGCTGTTATATTTTCTTAGCCTTTTCCCAAACACAGTTGACCTTTGTTTTAGGTTATCTATTAAATTATTGAAATTGTTATTCAAATTTGGGGGTATTATGTTCTCTATTGTATACTAATGGTCATTGCTAATAAGGTAACCAATCTATGTGAACTGTCCGGTGAAAGGGTTATAGAGATATAGGTGCTATCGATTTCTACATAATATAGATCAATCATATAGAGTAGTTTGTATTTATAGATCTCCAGAATTTTTTAATGCATTATTAGATAAAAAGCATGTAAAAAGTGATAATTTGTAGTGATGTAAATATCGGCTTTCTTTGTATAACACAAACCCATACTATAAGCTCTTCTAGCATTTGCATAGATTATACAGGGTGGTTCAAAAGGTCATGTCCAAACGGCACGCGTGGGTGTGTCAGGTCATGAGGAGCAAGAATTACATAGGAACTGGGGGTCGGAAACGCGAGTGTAACCCGCTAGAGGGCGATAGGTC